>JACXGK010010145.1:0-18500 GCA_016801125.1 Novumbra hubbsi | reverse complement strand
AGCTCACGGTTTGTCTTTCATTTAATTCAATTCAAGTAGATACGCTACATGTTATTTGTATTTCGTTTATGTTTGTTTAAACCTTTCATTTACCGTTTACAGTACTTGTCAGTTTATCTGTTTGTTTAATTGGATTAAATCACCTTTTGTTTGAAAAATGTCTGCATATGGTTCTGCCACACTACAACACCGTGACAGTTGTGCATCATTACATAGTGTTTTTATTTTCATTATACAGTGTTTCAACTTTTTTGCGTTGTAATTTATAAATGGCAAACAAACACAATTTAAAGTCATTAAAATTATTGGGTTTCAAATCCAAACTTTTGCAGCATAGAGCCAAATGATGCTTCACCTTCCCAATAATTATGAAAGACATTATATACCTTAACAGCTGTCAGAAAGCTTTGTTTTGTTACTGCAAGTTACATGTTAACCATTAAATTTGGACTTTGTGAAGCATACAATAACATTAATTATATATGGCAACTCAGAAATGCCCTATGTAAGGCATGCATGCTCTCAGATACACCAAAAAGACTAATACGAAGCACATGTGGGCCTTCTGAGAGGCATTATTAGACTTACCTATAACAAAGCCTTTTGGAGAACAGAGTGAAGATACCTTGACTTGAACAGTCCAACAACCCACAACCATAACAGGATGGTTTAGAGTATGTATGAGATTAAGAATCCTCAGGAAGTCATAGACTGTAGAAACATATGAACGCCAGCAAGGCCATCAACCTGCAGTCAAATACGCACACACAGACAGAAACAGACCACCGCCTCCTTCAAACAACCAATCACATTACTTGCTTGTTTGTGGCATAAGAGAATAGCAAAGTTACTGATAAACCAGATGTCATCAATATGTAGGATGGGACTAACAAAGGGGAACAAAATCAGCATAGAGATCTTATTCAATTATATATTTTAATTCTATACTGTACGTGTTCTATTGTATGCCTGATTATCTGAGCCTCAGACACGGCTAATCAGTATCGTGGTGTAGCCTGCCACATTCGCTAGGGACAACACCGCTTTAACGAGTGGGAGGATGGTGACTACAATCTTTAAAATCTGTTTATATACGTAAGCAGCATTTCAGCCCAGCAATATAAAGCTTTAATGCAGTATATATTGCATGTATAAAATATTGACTACAGCATTTATTTAATTTGTCACATGCTATATTAACAAGAGCAGTGGAATAACAGTTAAATGCCAAATTGCAGATGTAAGAAGTAACATTTTTTAAGAAAAAGCAACAGAGACTACATACAAGTAATATGAATAACAATTACAAGGAATAAATATAAAATAAAGAGTAACAAAAATGTGGCTATTTTCATGGAGTACCATCACTGATGGTTTGGATAATTACAGGGAGTACCAATACTGTCAGCTAGGGTTAACTTGAGGATGTACATCATTATTGTTCCTTTTGTAATGTAACTCATGTGTTTGCACTAGAAGACAAGAAGGTAACGTTCACCTGGTTTTCCATGTGCCGTGCTATTGCATTCAGCAGTGGAATAAGTCAAGATGTGCATGTTCTGTGTCTCATTAGCAACCATTAGTGAGCCAACAGATGTGATTACAACATGCAAAAGCACGGTCTCTGGGAACACAGCTTGTTTTTTGTAACTAATTCTGAAGAAACTATGCTACCCATGGGGTGACGACTGGGGAGTTTAATACAGTAGAACGTCTACAAACGTAGAACATTGAAGTCTCTATATTACAGTCACTCTCGCTCTCAACTTTTACTCTGTCTCACTTTTAAAGGTCACAGGATCTATATATTTCTCAAAGGTCACAGGAACAAATGTGGTCAGGACTACAAACTTTTTGTTATAATGCAACTCAAACACGTGTAGCCTTTACTACAAAAAAAATGCATTATGACTTTATTTGTCACCTTTTCATAGATATTATCAGTGAAAAATAAAAGGATTTGGTTTTAAATAAGACGTTACGCATGCTGTCTCCAAATGCATGGGAAACACTATGACAATAAAGTATATCAATATTTTTTAACACAATTACATTTCAACTAGAGGCAATTGTTTTTGTGCTGATAAGCAAATAATTATTATTCTCTGGAAAAATCTCTGAGGGCTTTGAACCTCAGACGTTGGGGCGGGGCCTCATGCACGTCGTTTTGTCCGCGCGCGACTACACCAATCCCGGCAAAGAGAGGGACGGTTTGAGTTCAAATTTGCCGAGAGAGTAAAGATGACAACTTGCGCCCGTTACGAATAGCTAGCTAGTTATCCCACGTATTGTAACGTTGATTAAACTGACAGCTTTCTGAAAATATAGAAACTATCTAAAACATTGTGGAATATATTTCTGTTCGATTAAACATGTCGAAGAAACAAATCTACTACTCTGACAAGTACACAGATGAAGAATTTGAGTATAGGTACTGTAGCTAACTATGTTTTGTTGTAACATGCTTGTGTGGCTAACATAAGCTGTATGCTTGTTATGCTAGGTTGTGTAAGTAAGTGTAACGTACAGTGTACGTTAGCTAATATAATACATCCAGGCATACCAATCACGCTATTTTGGTCAAACATAATGACACGAATATATTTTTTTATTGGCTGACAAACTGACGCTTGTTTTACGTTAGCTAATTAATGTATTTTGCAGTAAGTAACGTGAAGCTAATTTAACCAACGGTAACTACCGTACTTTACCATTAACTTCGTTAGTTCGTGTACAGTAAATTGACGTACAGTGACGTTACTACATTAGCTAATAGTCTACGCAAATGGGTTACATGTGATATTAGCTAAATATCAATGCCGATATCGTCACAACATGCTCTACGTCAAATACATTATTTGGCACATTTGTGTAGTAGTACAGTACTAACCAATCTAGTACTAGTCAAAACATTATTTTCAGTTTGGCTGGTAAAATACAGTAGTGGTGTATGTATGAATTCGAGGTTCCTTTTCTACACAGGCATGTTATGCTCCCGAAACAGTTATCTAAGCTGGTTCCCACCTCTCACTTGATGTCCGAAGATGAATGGAGGGGTCTGGGCGTCCAACAGAGCCAGGGCTGGATCCACTACATGATCCACAAGCCAGGTTAGTTATTGGCCTACAGTAGCTAACCAGGCTAGTTCTAAATAGAAATATAGCGTTTTATACTGGATATAGAGTCATATTGTATAAACAATGTTCCAAACCCGTGACCTCAGCTTTTATTTTGTGTAGTTGTGACATTTCTACATTATCTGCACGTTTGAAAATTTCGTATTAGCTAACTATCTCTGCTAGATTGAAGTGAGAACTGAATTCCTTTTTTTGTCATTCTTTTAGAGCCACACATTTTGCTTTTCCGAAGACCTCTTCCAAAAGAGTAAGACCCTAAAACCACCGGATTTGAATGGTCTTTGTTGACTGTAAGGATTACACATATCTGTGTATTTGGGTGTTTAGAATAGAACCCTTTTGCAGTTTCTTTTTTCAAAAAACGCCCTCCCCCAAGTTCTGGAGGTATGATAGAGGGCAGCCCAATGAGAGCTGAGAGCAGAAGGCTCGGCCCCAGCTAAAATGTGGGGAGCAGTTCTGCTTTGATTTAGTGACACCAGTGACACCAACATGAAGCGGAATTCCAGAGTTTACAATGCTTGAATGAATAGTATTTGCTACATTGTTATTGATTTTTACTTCTCAATATATGTTGTAGTCTTATGCGTATTGGTCAAAGTTATGATTTTTATTCTTGAACACTGAATATTTGATTTAAAGGACATGTTTTGTAAATGTTATTTTATTGTCTGCATTCTGTATATAATTTTTTTATCAGACAGTATACATTTTGACTGATATGTTACATTTCTGATAATTTGATTTTCTGTAGGATAGTGCCTAAATAAAATGTATTTCTTTACATTCTCTGTGGATTTTTTAAATCTAAATGTAATTAATTAAGAAATGTTATCAGTACAAGTGGTTCTTGATTTTTACCTCATAAATATGTTGTTTGTTTTGCAGCTGAATCCAACTGTTAAGGCCTAGTTACATATTACAAAGGATCATATAGTAACCTCAAATCTTTGGCACCCTTGTTAGTGATAAACACAAAAGATCAGTGTGAAATAAAGGAAACAGGTAATTAACTTTATTTTATGCTAAAGGGTATATGGCAGAATTATTTTCGAATACAATTGCTCTGAGAAAACATGCGTCATTATTGGCACCACAACATATTTAGAATACTAAAATGTCACATCTACATTAACTGTTGAGAAATACAGAGATCTCACATTATTCCATTATGTTGTCGAGTCAGTAAAGGGGTACAAAGAAATTGCATAAAATCTTAATCCTTCACTATTAGGGAAACCAATAAGAAGTACATAACTGATGGAACAGTGTTAAACCTGCCTGGTAGAGGATTCAAGCACCTATTGAAGGAAAATGTCATTCACCAAATCAACATTTTGGAATCTCTAAAAACCTGTGGTTGGTGGATCTGGAAATATTCTGTGCATGTTTGTGTTCTGTTTTTAACATACTCATCTTTTTCTGGGTGCCAACTATTTTTTGTGAGTGACTGAGGAGTGCTTTTTTAAGTTGGCTGGAAAGTTTGCTTGTCTATGGTTTGCTTGGCTGCACTTCCATGAGTGTAGGAAGAGAGTCAATGGTAAGATAGCGGTTGTGGAAGGCCATGGTGTAGGACGGAGGTTTATGTTGGCCATTGCTTGATGGAGAATTCTCAGGGCTATATGGCCCTGGTCCAGGAGTCTAAAGAATCTCTGCTGGTGGGAATAAATGCATTTTTAGCTTTGACTAAGTGTGAAGCTAGAATATTGTTAACAATTGTTGACAATTTTGACAGTTAATGGTGTGTCTATAAAACCCTGTTTCAACCACTGCCTGTCAAAGGTGAGGCTTGAGCTGCCATATCCAGTTGTTTCTTTATGCCTGCTAAGGGTCTTACAAGTGTCCCTCATCCCGTTCAGCAAGGTCTCTTTGTCGGGAAAGTAATTATTTTAACTGTTAATAACGTGCTGGGACAGCATGTGCTCCCCAAAAAACTTTTGGTAGGCAAGTTGTCCTAAAAAAAAACAGCACATGACTTTTCTACAAATGTATTACCATCTTTACCCAAAACTTGCCCTTAGTTAAATATCTATTTGCCTGACGTTGGTGGGAACTTACTTGATGATCCTCTCGCTTTTTACCCAGCATGGAGTATGCAGGATTTCCATCCCTGACAGAGTCATTTCTGCATCAATGTAATCCTGAGGCCCAGTACTGGAGGCAACACTGTACACTGTACAACCAAACACCATCATACTGTAATCAAATATAACTGCCATTCCATCAATACTGTTCATATTGAAGTTGGCGGATATACTAAGGACTGGTTAACGCATTGTCACAGATATTGTGTATTGTCTCCCCCTGGTGGACTAACATTGTCATTACATACTTTCAGTTGGTTAAATTCCTAACACTGACCATCAGGACTTAAGTACTATATAATGCTTTGGGGGTCTTTAGTCACCACGTATTACTTACAGATGATGCTCATTGTACCTTGGAAAGAGTAAGCTGGACTGATTGTCTTAGTGAACTCATTGCTGATGGTTAGTGGCAGACCGTAGTGTTCAGATAAAACATACACAAAATGGTTTTAATGTAAACCATTTAATGTATTTTACACGTATTACCACGGCAATTCTGCAGGGAGTATAGGAAGATACAACCTGTGGAATTACATTACGTCAGCATACAAAGATGTATATGCGTGCACACAACACAAGAAAGATTTCTGGAATTTTGGAACATTCTTTATAAATAAAGCTAGTTTTGGCAAGTCCAATCTGAATTAATAAAACCCTGTCAATGTTTCCGGTCTGCATAAATTAATGCATTCAGTTACTAACTAGAAAGGGTACATTAAATCAAATTACATGAGTATTGTACATTTTGTTACATTCAGGGAGATCAGCTTTCTCTCTGCCGGCAATGGTGGGACATTTTTTCACCTCTTTCATGGTCAATGAGGTTTTGTAAGTCTAAACTTTTCTTAAATTAGTAATATGAGGGAATATTAAATATAAGAAAACCCAGGAAGCATTTACTGTTGATGTGGACACAGACAGGCGCTAGCTAAGGGGATAGAGGTGATCTTCTGTGTTAGATGTTAGTTATCCATACCCTCAAAGACCTTCAGAAGAGCAAAAGTTGTTTATTAGAAATCATGTTAATTTGCACTCTGATGCTCTCAATGTGTTCCAACAATTCCACCATTCAGCCAGTTAAATAGCTCTTCAGTCTAAAGGGTGCCGGTGCTTATGAACAATGCTATCACTGGAATCACTCGTGTAACACAATCTCCACAGGGCAATCCATGAAACCAACATCCCCCTCTCTTTTCTCTGTTCATTGCAAACTTCAACCACGTATGCTGTTGCCAGGAATTCATCCCTTGGTATACTGTATTAGCAACCAGGACTCATGCATTGCATGGTCAGCTAAGCTAGTGTCCCTATACTGAAACTCAATTCATGTTGTAATAGGTAACAAATGGTATACCTCAAGTTATACTGACAGAGACCAGCACAGCAGTTGTATGAACTGTAAATATATTTTGTAATACTTTTTCAGGCTTGCGTTGTTATTGACATGTAATACCTAATAGATAGGTAAATTGGGAATATGTATACAGGAGCGTTTTTGCTGTAAGTGGCTTGATGCTTACCCTGGCTATATTATTACAAAGGCACCATAGTCAACAGCCTCGACTGCTAAACCTGTTTAGGTAACCTAAATGTGCTGTAAAGGGAAAACGCAGAGCCATGCCAGAGGTCCGAGTCAGTAGTCTTCAGCAATGAAAGCCTCATAAAGAGCAACAACACTTCTTGCACCATCAAATGTTAACTGAGTGACAGGAAAGATTAAAAAAACGTTTTTAAAAGATTAACCAAGGCTAGTTTTTTAACCACAGCTAGTTTACCGAGGTAACATTACAGTACAATGCAAAACTGTTAGGCCACCTGAGAAAGTTGTTTAAAACCATGTATACACTCTTCAAAACAACACTTAAATCACACATTGGTTCTCGATGAAGGAAATGTATAAAAATCAAAATCTTACTGTACGTTGTGTAAAATTATGTAACAACAGTCAATGCAAACTAAAATAAACAACCAACTTTGGGCTGTTCCAACACCATGAATTTCATCACGGCAACTCATAATGTCACTCAGTGGGGTGTATGACAGGCAGCATGAAGTTAACGGTTTCCCCAGACTCTTTCACATGTACACGGTGTAGAGAACGGGGCACAATGGCGGCCCTGCCAATTCCGGTGTTATCTTGCGAAGGTCAATCGGGCTGCATGGTGCTGGGCTGTGAGCACAGGAGAACGAGAGGACGTCTGGCCCTCATGCTCCCTCATGGCGTGTGGTCAGAAACATGCACACCAGTTGTCTGCTGGAGGTCATTTTGCACAAAGGAGCAGATACCAGTCCTGCTGCTGGGTTGATGTCCTTATACAGCCCTGTCTAGGCCTCTCTCGTGTAAAGGCTTGTCTCCTGGTATCTCCTCCATGCTCGTGCAACTGTACTGGGAGACACAGCAAACCTTCTTGCAAACCTTCTGGTATGGATGTGACATCCAGGAAGAGCTGGACTGCCTCTGCAACCTGAATGGGCCACTTCATGCTACCAGGAGTGACCCAGACACTAGCACAATGCAAAACTAGAGAAGAAGCAGTCAGATAAGAAGAGAGCAATTGTCTGTGACAACCACCTGCAAAACCCCTTTCGGGCAGTTTTTTTGCTGTTGCCTCTGCTGTGCACCTGTTGTCAATTTGCCCCGATTGGTCAGATTGATATCCCTAAAGTTGAATTGACTTGGTGTTGTACTGAGATCATCAAATGTTCGCTTAATTTATTTTGGCATTGTATATGCAGTAAGCGTTATTTATTGAAAATTGGTTGGGCATTTGTCTTATCCTACATCACGTTGATAATCGCTATTGTTAATCGCTATTTTATTTCATCGCAACAATAAGCAAATTGCTGTGTAGACCTTTAGTGAAAGTGACCTTTAACTACTGTTAATCAGATTTTTCCACAGGATTTTCTGGCCTCAACTTCCCTAGTTTCTTCATCTTTTTTTCAACCAGCAACCTCACAAGATACCTATTAGCTTTGGGACAACAAAACATTAATAAAAAACATATATTTATTTGTATATTTTATTTCTGTTCTATCAAGTATTTCTATTAGCAAATAAACAATTTCTGCCTATATAAATAGACTTAAAAAAAATGTTTAGGTGGCCAAAAACGTTCGATCAGTACTGTAGGTCTATAGTGTACAAGGGAATTGAGTTACTGTTACTGGAGCACAGACTTTCAGTAGTATGCTAAGTTAACTGCAAACAAAGACATGGGTTGTATACAACATTTATTCTTGTATTTTTCAAAAGCACCTGTATTGTAAATGGATTTGTTACATTGGTTTAATTTTAGTAAAGGTTGGTAAATTTAAAGTAAAGTTAAATCTACATTTAATTTCAATGTTTATTCTTGGCAATCAAGAGACAAAATGTATCCCAAAATAATAATAGCTTGTGTACTGTACAATCAAATCCCTGTCTGTTCAACAGTTAGGTGACAGCTGTACCTAAAAATGACTTCTGATGTGGAGATATTGGTAGCCTAGTGAAATGTTTAAAATAATTGAACTCATTTGCATCCTCAGTCTAAGGCTGCAGAAATTAGGTTAACACCAAATAAGTACATGAAGATATCAACTGTACACCTCAGTGTTTGACATAAGGCTTAGAACAACTACGTGCATTACATCTTAACATATTTCTGATTCATTAATTAAATGAAGACACTGGTTGTTGGTGAGGGAGGTAACGGGACCAAATAAAACAAGAGGACTAGCTACAAATAAATACCACAGATAGAAAAAACAACAACACATTTGTTTTAACTGGGTGTAATTACAAATATAAATACTTGAGTATTTCATCAAGAGATTACAACTGTAAAGCTACTACAGTGAATATTAAAGACGTTATGGTGTCTACTGGTGATGAAGAGACTGCATATATAAAAGATAGAGAAACGCAGAGGGCTGAAGGTTAGTACGACACACACACACACAAACATACACACAAACGTCCACACACACACACAAACAAGATATTATTCTATCAGGTGGGGCAGTTCCTACTCATTCTCCTTTTCTCTCTTACTCTAACATATTCACAATGTACAATTTGGAGATCCGGCTGGTGTTGCAGTCAAGGGCAGTTTCTGTGGAGGAGAGGAGAACAGGATATAGAATAAGCTCTCCCATAAGGATTTACAGCATTCCAGTCAGGTAGAATATATGCTCTCTTTAATGTAGAGGTGTCCGCATACACCGCCATTGAAGTATATCTACTGTCACTGACCTCACATTTGAGTTTGAGTCTCTGGTCATATTGCCACTGTGTTAGACGGTTGAAACTCAGTGGAACTGTGCAGACAGAGAGGTCAGAGGGACATACCATCGCACAGGGGGGTCCTTTGTGTCCGGTGCGAGTAGCTGGATATCTGATGTTTTTTCCTGCTTTCCCTCCTGTTCCCCTGTCGCCAGCTCAACACGGTCCTCTTCCTCGGCAGGGAAGGGCTCTGAGTCTGGGTCGTACTCATAAGAGTAGTACGACACCTCGGCCATGGAACCTTGCTCTTCTTCACCTACGTCACAGGAAAGAGGGACAGTGAGAAACATGAATACAAGGCATAGAGATTGTTTACTTTAAAAAGTCTTACAGGGTTTAGACCAGGGGTGGGCAAACTACGGCCCGAGGGCCAAATGCGGCCCGCGAGGCTGTCCCATCCGGCCCGCGGAATGTAATAAAATAGTTTTGAGAGGTATTAAAAAACAACTCACCAGCCCATTCTTATACATCTCAGTCAGAATTTAAACTATTTACACATTATAAGGGATCTACTGTACATATGTAATGTATGTTTTAACTTTTGCCCTTTTCTGGCCTCCAAATCAATTATGATTAACAAATTACAAAAACAAATATTTGCCCACCCCTGGTTTAGACTGTGAAATAAACATTGTGTTCTTTCGCTGTAATCATTTAAAAAAACACATGAGCATGTTTGATTCAGCACCAGGCGATAAGGTTCTACAATCTGACACCGGCTAGGGGTCGTCTTTTAACATTGTGTAGAAAGTTTGTAGAAAGCTTTCCTAGCGTACCTTTCAAGTAAATATGAGATACATGCCCATGGCTGTTTATTAGTGATGATGACAGTAGTAGTCATAGTAGTAACTAATAAAAGCAACACAGAAATTACACAAAATACGATATATATATATATACACACACACACCGATCAATCAACCATAACATTATGACCACCTGCCTTATATAGTGTAACCGTTGTGTCACCAAAACAGCCCTGACCCGTTGACCCGTTGACCCGTCAACACCTTCAACTTGTTTTTGTGTTCCTCAAACATTCCTAAACAATTTTTGCTTTGTGGCAGGGTCCATTATCCTGCTGAAGGAGTCCAACGCCATCAGTAAATACCGTCTCCATGAAAGGGTGTACATGTGTCAAAGTAACATCCCTATGAATGGCAGGACGTTGAAAATTGACCAAAGCATCACACAGCCAACGCCAGTTTCCATAGTGCATCCTGTTGCTATGTGTTCCTCATGTAAGAGACACACCCGGGCAACGGATGTAAAATCTGTGATTAATCAGATCAGGCCACCTTCTTCCATTGCTCTGTGGTTGTGTTCTGATGCTCACATGACCTTTGCAGGGGATTTCGGCACCAGACAGGGGTCAGCACGGGCACCCTGAATGGTCTGCGGCTACTCAGCCCGGTTTCTTTCAGAACTAGCAAGAACCTTTTCAGCAATTCGAGCTACCGTCGCTCGTCTGTTGGATCGGACCTTCGCTCTCCACTTGCATCAATGAGTCTTGGCCGTTTCTGATCCTGTTGCCGGTTCACCGATTGTCCTTCCTCTATATATATTTACACACATATACACACACATCATGGAACACTAGTGTTTGAAACTTAGGAGATACTGTAGCTTTTCTGCTTGCTGGACTGGGCAAAGGTCACTATCCTGTTAAATCTTTAATTCTACATGCATGTGTTTCAAAACGAATGTTTAGTTTATAAATGTGTCATGTGTTTATTTTACAGTCCACTCACAAATTAGTTGCCAGTAGGGGTCACTATGTCCTCTGAAAGTTCCAGCATCCTGTGTGAAGCACTGTGACAAATCCTGGGCACCAGATGAGTATACTACGCTCCATTTACATTCATCAACCTCTTAAAGCATGTGTTTTGCTGAATTAATCATGCCCTCAGCTCTGATGCTGTTATGCCACAAAGGGACATGTCTACACAGAGGAACTGATTCCAATGCCTCAATGTTTCTCTAAAGCTGTTGAAAATGCTGTCAGATTCTTGGCAAAGAAAATCACATCAATCAGAATCAACCCAAAACGCACTGGTGCACTGGTGAACAACATTACACAGCTGGCACAACACTCACTGTGTGTAATGACCTGGTTTGATAGTTTGATAATCATGTTTTTACTACCTGTGTATAACCACACTGAACTTCTAATTGCATTCCTGTGTCTATTCCATTGTGAAGCATCAGTGTCTGTATCTGTGACTGAGTGAACTCCAGCACATTCAATAGAAGCCGCAGGCTTGGAACAAGTCAGTGCACGCATAGGCCCCATCTTAGACACACAAACGTGTGGATTTCTCCCTGAGAAATCTCTTGCTACACAAACACACACACACCAAATATGAGAGTGACACATTTGACCAGAGGTTCTGTATCTACTCGTCCAAGCATCTAAGTGAACCCTGGGTTCTTGCAAAAAACTAAATCTCCCTAGAAAAACATTTCCCCCCCAAAAACGCCTATCCTCCAATTTATTGGAACGTGGCCTGCAGACGTGATCCACTAAGGAGTCCCCTACCCTACACTCCAGACTGGGGCAAGTCTCAACAGCTTCCAGCACACTGCAGGCAGACTGTGTGATCCGACCTGGAGGAACGGAAGGGTGGGCAGCACAGCAATGCTTTCTTTGCATTACAGTGTACATTCAAGATGGAAGTGGCAGATTATTTACAATGTGTATACAGTTGGGCACAGGTACAATATCTGCTGGACACAGTTGGTAGAGGGATTTTGTCACAGAGTTGCATGCGGGACCTTGGGGCTGAAGTTTATTCTAATCCCACATACAACTGGGTGGTAGGTAAACTATTGGTTAAAACACAACCAGGAACCAAGTTGCTAGATTAAAACCCTGAGCAATAAAGTTTAAACAGCTGTCATTCTTTCCCAAATGTCCCTGTAAATGATAATACATACTTAGTCAACTCACCTGGCACAGAAGCATGTTTAAAAAAAATACAGAGTAATGAGACGAACATTAACAGTAGTAAACAATTTTTTATATATTGCCTTGCGAGAACTGAGCGGAGTGAGATTTGATATACAGTACCCCTGTCAGACATAATCTTCCCTCTGAGGCCAGATACTGGCACTTTGCAGACCATACCGTATTTACCTGTGTGTACAGACATAGACGCTTGCTCTGGTTCCTGGCCCGTTGCTGCTTCACTGTCCTCTGTGGTGGAATCCACTGTGTGAACCGAGACATAACACAATGACAAGCCAATGTTACACGGTTGTCATGTTGTACGGAGTGGTTACGCGCTCTAGCTTTTTTTTTTCCTGTGCTTCCTAACACAAAACATCAACGAGATGAAAGCCTAAACATCCTGTTGATAATCCACTGTCTGTTCTGTCTGTGCCTTCTCCCTATCCACTCCACAACAACAAGGGTGCTTTGTTGTTGGCCTGTGCGTCGGAAAGGAATGTGACAGGGTTTTCAAAGGCCTGGACAAAAGCGGTCTGTCATTTGGAGTGCCCTGTAATATAACAGCACTAGGTGGAGGGGGGGATACTCTCCTCAGAAACCTCATCCAATAATCAGCCTGCACCTGAACAGCTGTTACCACAGTTACACAGTTCACACACACATGCACACACCCCACCTCATCCTTTCTTGTGTGTGTGTGTGTGTTAGGCTCCCATGGTTGCACCCTCCCCCAGCACATTCTCTCTTTAATTCCTGCAAGGGTGTTTCTTATAATCAAACCATGTTGGAGACATATTTTCGGTGCACGTAATGTTGGACTATGAGCGAGATCATGTTTTTTAGCACTTCAATGTGTAGCAGCTGACCAATAAATCACAGCCGCTTGTGTGCTTGGCTTGCCGAGGCACTGGGAGGGACAGGGAGGCACTGGGAGGGACAGGCAGCCTGGCATGCTGGTGTCAGATCGGACGGTGGGTGTGGAGGCACAGCTGCCGCAGCTTTGAATTCAAACCGTTCAGAGGACCAATCAACATGAGTTGATTCATGGCAGTGATGTGCGGTGAGGTTTGTGGCTGGGGAGGCACTGACTCTTTCAAAGTCCGTTTCACGAATATATTGGCAATATGGTTGGAATCATACAATAATGTTATGTCACAGATCAGTGGAAAAAAAAATAATAATTTATTTTTAATCCTTATTTGTTTAGATTTTTTACATTTCATGATGAGACAGGAGAGGCACTGCCTCCACTGCCTCCCCAGACAGCACGTCACTGATTAATGGCCCAGGATTGTCAACTCATGAACTGAATTAGAAAAATGAAACTGAGCCCAGTCCTGGTTGAGTAGTATGGGGCTCTCTTACTCTGAGGACACTGCGACATAGACACTTGTTCTATGCGGGTCCCATTCCGGCAGGCGAAGACCTCCATCTGGCACTGGTTCTGGTAGAGATGTCCATCTGAGCCGCACACCGGCTCTCCATCGTAGCCACAGTCCCTGTAGCAAGTGCAACGCTCAAACTGCTCCTCTCCCAGACAATCAAACACATTGTTACATTGGTTCCCCTGGACAGTGCCTGGGTCAGAGAAATCAGATAAGAAAGGAGAAATTAGAAGTTCATAGAAAAAGTTTATAGGCCTCTCTTAACCAGGCCTCCTCTCACCCGGCCGGTAAAACCCAGTCCACACATAGAGGGTCATGCACCCGTCACCCAGCTGTCCCATTTGTTGTAGCAGCAACGGTCCCCCTTAATTACGGTGTGTGCGTGTGTGTTGCATAAACTAAAACACCCTTTGTCGATATGTGGACGTATTTTCTGTTTCCAAATAGTGGCATGCATGACAAACACGGTCTTAAGATGACAGGACAGGAAATGGAGCTGTACACAAGAAGTGGAGCTGTACACAGAAAATGGAGCTGTACACAAGAAGTGGAGCTGTACACAGGAGCCACGTAAGACACACTGTAAGTCTCTATCTTTTGAATTCGCTATGCTGATATGTAAATACAATTATGTAGTTCAACGAATGGAAATACAGTCGTTTTTGATGTTTACCTGTCCACTGATTCGTTGAGCTCTCCACCTCGTTGCACGTGGTGCCATCACACAGCTCACGGGCCAATGGACTGCTCTCGCTCACGTTGTAGAAGCGGGTCGCCTCAAACGCTGTATAGAGGGAGAGACAAAACGTTTCGTTTGAGTGGGTGAAGCACAAAACAACTCTGTGTCTCTTGATTGAAACCAATAAACGGAAGAATTACGATTTCCTACAGGAGAAGGCTCTCATAGCAAATCACGGCACGGAAGAAGACACGTTTTCCCAATGGCAAAGTAAGCAGGTGCAAAACATGTTCTGCACATTGGAGTCCCACCTGGTTCATAGTAGTCATACACCTTGACCGGAACGGGGGCCGTCTTGCCCACTATGTACTCCCTGACAGCCTGGAAGGCCACACACGTCATACACTGACTGGGGATCTGCGTGGTCAGACACACACCAAGTGAGGACAAACATTTTCACACGCTCGAACTGATCACGGCACACCTTGTTTTAGAATCAGACGTGTTAAGCTTGGCGTAACCGGTTGTAATGGTGCACTTTGTGATGGAAAGGTTGTAGCCAACTTTTAGATTTGACGGAAATATCTTTGACTTTACGTGCAAGGCAGAGTGACATATTCTTATTAATAAAGAGAATGAAAGTAAGCATGACATGAAATTTCACCTCATCAAAGTAGAAGAGGACCTTCCTTCCATCGATTTCATACCTCTTCAGGCCAACCCTCTTGTCCATCAGTAGCTGTTTGATAGAAACTCGGGAGTGTCACAGTAGTAAAAGTGCCATGCTATTTCAGCATGTATTAGGCTTAGAGACAGCCAGAACTAATAGTCTGAGTGGATATTAAACAAATTGATGTTTAATATTTCAAGATGAATGCCCCATTAATGGCAAAGTAAATACACTTTTTCCTTACATTTGTGCCAATTTATTGAAATATCTCATGTACATTTAGGCCCTTTGCAGTGACACTCCTAGTGCATGTCAGGCCAGAAACAATCCATGAAGCCCAGGCGACCTTAGATGGATCTGGGGATGGTTATAATGCTAAGGCATCGAAAGTAACCATTAAACACAGCTGCTCCATCATTGTGGCATGAAAGAAGTTTGGAACCAACAACACCCTTCCTAGACTCTACCTGTCCAGCCGAAGTAACTGGGCAAGATAGGTCTTGGTCAGGGAGTTAACCAACAACCTAAATGTCCCCTCTAACAGAGCTTCAGAGTTTCTTTGCAGAGTTGGCTGTACCTCAGGTTCTCCCATTCTCCCCTTCATCAATCAGACCTTGGTGGTGGAGTGACTAGACAGAAGCCATATGACGTGCCCTCTAAAGGACTCTGAGAGCATGAGGAAAAATATTCTCTGGTCTGATGAGCCATTATGCCTGAAATCCAGCAATTATGCATGAATGCCTAGATGTGTTTCTGGCTGTGGATGTCCTCCAGTGAACCAGCCCAAATCTGAACACCACTGAACATCTGGTGTTCAATGGTGGGGACACTTGCAGTTTGCAGTTTATCAACGCTCCTCTAATCCGACAGAGCTGGAGAGGATCTTCAAGGATGAAATCCATGTATGCAAAGCTGATTGAGGCATACCCAAGAAGACTAAAACCTGTGACCACTGCCAAAGGAGTTTCTACAAAGTAGTTGATAAAGGGTTTGAATGCTTATGTACATCAGATATATTTTTGGGGGGTATTTTCAATAAATTGGCACATATTACCAAAAAATATTTTTTACTTTGCCATTATACGGTGTTGTGTGTAGATTAATGGCAGAAGAATAAATGCAAATGATTATACATTAAGTCTACAGAACAACAAGATATGCTTAAACTCAAGGGGTCTAAATATTTTATGAAGGCATTCTTAGAAATATTTAAATGGGTAACAGCCATGATGTAACAACAAATGAGTATTTACTGTATATTTTCATTTGGTCCTTAGGCCAAAAACATATATGAAAAAGCTCCAACTACATCTTTAATCGTCTCTTTAATTATTATATAATTTTTAAAGATTGTCATCTTTAATTATTATATAAATATATATAATAATGACAGTCTTGATTTCCGCAGGAATGTCATGTATTAAGAAGTACCACAGTATAAAATTCCAATATTGAACAGTATAACTGTCTATAAACGAGTTGTGTTTATGGTGTAAGATGGTGGGTTATGGGAGCAATATGGGTCTTAGTAGGGGCAGTGAGTGCTAATTTATACCACGGTGCTCTCATACGGACAGATAAAGTTTATGAGGTGCCAAGCCTGAGCTGGCGCCACTACGACTGACATACACACAAACACACACACGTGTGTGAGTGCGATAGAGTGAGTATGCAGTTAAGTAGGTCACTACATTTAGACTGCAGTGCTAGCCATTTGTCCTCCAAATGTCATGTGATGACTTACTTCACGCTACATGAAGAAATACTGCCTGACACTGGAGCTGAACTCATTACCGGGGCTGGAGCTTGTGGCATATTCCACTCCACCCTATAAACAACTGTAGCCTTAACAACGGTCCAAAATAAGTACTAAAATCTATAATTTTCTTATCAAATATCAACAGGATACTTTTGTTTGTGTGGTTACTGTTAGGAAATAAGCTAATGGTTTGACTTAGAAAAAAAAGTCACATTTTAAGAAGAAAACCCATAGAAACAGGCAGGGTTTATCAAAGATGCTGACTGTTTGGCCAAAGATCACCAGGATCCGTTTCATTCTGTAAAATAAATAATTATTCTGGTCAATGTTTATAATAGGGAGGCAAGCAGGGTTAGCTCTGGGAACCAAGCTTGTTAGCCTCTACACTACACTGGTCGTTATTGAAACCCTAAAGCCTGAGGCAAACAGTGTGTGTCAAGTTAACTCCCCCCGGTAGGTAAGTCATTACGTATGGCTTGAGGCTGGGGCCTATAACTCAGTAATGAGGAAGTCCTAGGGAGTTGGTCTCAACTAACCCCTTACCCCCCTCCATACAATGCAGCTAAGGGGCCCTAGCCTGGCTCCCAGACAGGAGATAAAAAGTGACAACCCCTAT
The DNA here is from genome assembly GCA_016801125.1 of Novumbra hubbsi. NCBI lineage: Eukaryota > Metazoa > Chordata > Actinopteri > Esociformes > Umbridae > Novumbra > Novumbra hubbsi. Next base: position 953 of record JACXGK010010145.1, on the reverse strand, counting down.
TCCCAGTCCTCCCATGTCCTAGCGGCTGGGTAAGAGGTCCGTGGTGGGTCTGTGGGGTCTGCTTTCCTTGCCCACTGGGTCGGACCTGGCTCTCATACAGTCAACAGACCTTCAACACCGTAGTAAAAGGACCCTCTCAACAGCGATTAACCCAATGCTGCATTACAAACACACACACAGGGCCTGCCAATCAAACCCTCAACACACAGACACATGGGCACAGACAAACGCAATGACAGACACACACGGACAGAGAGCAGGAGAGTGACAGCGGAGGTTCCTGTAGAATTCAGCCTGAACCGTGTGTTATTAACGCGAGAGCACAGTGGCGTTAAGGGGATGTTTGGGCTGTGTCTGCCGTGAGTTTCAACACAGTGTCAGAGTTACAGGTAAACACTCAATATGTTCCTCCATTAATAAATATGTTATTAAACGACCCTTTTAGACGAATCATTAGCAGCAGGGGAGAATGGAAAGTTGACACTCTTAATGTGTGTCAGTTGTTTGAGCATTGTGTGTGTTTCAGGGGTTGTCTTAATAATTTTTGGGGCTATTTTGTAAGCAGTATTTTTGTTTCATTTGTTGGTAAATGTAGCAATTCATAAGAAATTATACAGTTTTACATTGTCAATATTATAGTTTGCCTAGATTTTATACTCTGTCGAAAATAGTCAATTTATAACCAGAAGGAAGCTGATAAATTCAGATGTGTTTTGGTGTCTGATTATATGCTTTATGTATAAATGTGTTTGTTGTGGAGATGTTCATTTCTTACCCTCTCCAAACTTTCCACATCGGCTCGGAAACCTGACAACAGAGGGACTTCTAAGACAGCCATATTAGAAGAACCAAAGTGAAGCCACCTGAGGACAGAAAATTAATAACTTACATGCTCAACGAAATGTTAGCTAGACCGTAGGCAGCCCCCCTGCACTCAGCCCCCCTGCACTCAG
>JACXGK010010144.1:0-18502 GCA_016801125.1 Novumbra hubbsi | reverse complement strand
CTGGGGTATAGGGGCTGGAAATAGAGTTGAAGTATAGGCCTGGGGTATAGGGGCTGGAAATAGAGTTAAAGTATGGGCCTGGGGTATAGGGCAGGAAATAGAGTTAAAGTATGGGCCTGGGGTATAGGGGCTGGAAATAGAGTTGAAGTATAGGCCTGGGGTATAGGGGCCGGAAATAGAGTTGAAGTATAGGCCTGGGGTATAGGGGCTGGAAATAGAGTATAGGGTGTATAGGGATTAGGTTGAGGACAGGTGTATAGGTATAGGGTTCAGGACAGGGGTATAGGTATAGGGTTGAGGGCATGACAGGGGAATATATATTATCCTTTCAGTGAAAACATTGTGAACTACAGACTGCACTGCGCCCTGAACTTGTGCTATGAAGTTTCTGTTTATTCGATGTTATTGAAGCTGACGCTTCCTCACTGATTGGGATAAGAGTGAGTCAGCCTAGTCTATTGTCACACCCCACATTTTTTAACCACAGCGCCTCTTCTGAAGAGGTTATATTGTCCTACTCTTCCCAGAACCAGACAAATGAAGAAACCCAAAACAACTTTTTTACAATCTGTCAGTTCAAGAAAGGGGCATCTCCCAGCAGCCGGATCGTTGAGTTACTTTTGTAATCTTTTAAAAAAAACTTCAGGTAAATTGTTTCAAGTTCATGAAAACTAATATCAGGATTGGCACTCCTTTTCACATAACCGCTCAAGGGCCCACTCTCTACGGCGTTGTTAGGCACGAGCTCAGTGCAGTAGAGGCTGACAGATCTACGAGACCCAGCCCTGATCGGACGACACTCAACTGCCTTCACAAGTAGTTTTCAGTCTTTTTCGTACACTTTTGCATTACAACAACTGTAGGCAGTAGTCATAGAACACATACAAACTTCATTTTCAAGACTGCTGGAAAAGCATTCATGAAGTTGGTTAAAAGACTTTTGACTGATACTGTATATGAATTTAGATTGTAATGCATTTAAATGTCTTGAAGCTATACACAAAATCAATGTGCCCAGGCAGATCATTGGTTTGTTAGTGAAAAACTTGACAGTAACATTAACTCAGTCATCCATTCAAGAGTTACTATTTCTCAATTATAAAAGTAACTGCAATTAATACAAAATGATTTTTTAAATAATTGTGTCATCAAAGCTTTGTAAATGTTCATGCATTACAGTCATGCTGCAGTGCCACGAGAGTTCAGTTTTTTTTATTGACCTCTTAAACGTAAAGCGGTCCCATTTGGAACTGATATTTTTGGTTGTATGCGACTTCCCTCGGGTGTAGCCTCTGCCATCATTCTAAATGTATTTTCGCTGTGTCTCGTGAAAATACAACTATTCGATAATGGCAGTTGTTGCAAGTTGTCATTATCGACGTTATCAATTTTTTCATCGATTACTTGTTGGAGCCCTACTACTGATACAGAATAGAGGGACAGGATCTCAGAAACCACAGAAATGCATTTTGTTTAGAAAGGTTCACTGAGAATAGACGTTCATTTACAGTAACAAGCTGGGAAACAGTTAACCGGCGCTAGAGGGGATGAGTAAACCAATTGGAAGATTGTAATGATAAGGTAGTCACAGTGGCACGAGGTTTGAGATGTTGCCAAGTTATTAGGTTAAAAACCCGTACTCTTACAGCCCATTGACCATTCCGTCCGGAAATATAAGCAATGTCTCCATCAGACGTTAGATTCACAGAAATATTACTGGCCAATAGTAGCTACAACAATGTAAAAGATCCTTAATTGAAACAGTAACAAAATGGTCACCCCACCATCCTCAAAAGCTGAGAGATGGGCCTTGGTAAATGGAACCACTCTACACGGTCAAGATAAATTAATGAAAGGCCCATGGTACGACTCTTCAACTAAGCTCATGAGGCGAGTTGTATTATTCAAGAATAAATGGGTATAATATATCTTCAACGATGGATTTTAGCAAATAAGTACGCAAGCTTTAATTTCTACCATGCCTCATCTGGTGTCGACAGCCTTGGCTGTAGTGTGGAGGGTAATGGAAGTGGCAGTAATGAAAAGCATCCCCTCGCCTTCCTTTGTGGGCCAGAGAGACGGACCATGATGCACTCCTCCTTGCCTGGCTAAGACCCTGACCCCGTGCCGCAAAGGAGCGCTCATTCTGGAGCCGGCGGCCATCTTAAGGGAGGCCACACATACACAAACACGTGGGTAGAAACATGTCTTCAGCTCTGTAGCCAATAAGGACGTGGCACTGACAGCACTCACAGTGTGTGGACCGAAATAAACCGTACATATGCGGCGGGGGCCCAAACATGACCGTTACGCAACATACCGAGGTAGACACACAATATCACCACTGGCACACTCAGTGTAGACACGTACCGTACACACGTTCGGCCAACAAACACACACACACACAGACAGCCACGAGCCCTAAGAAGTTAAGGCGCTACATGTGTATACCAGCGTCCGCACATACACACAGACACACACCACGTAGACACAGCCACACAGCCGGATGCTTCAAGTGAAAAGTAGACAGACACACACACACACACAACACACTGAGCGGGGCTCTCCATAAGCAGTTATTTCCCTGAAACATTGCCAGGGAGCTCTCTCTCAGTGACAAGCTACAAATCCCTGACGCCACCACTGATAATAGCTTTACAGCAGCACAGCCACCAGGGGCCCAGTTGGCCTAAACACAGACGCACACACAGACATATATTCATAGAGGAACCAGGGTAGTGGCACGGGTCGTTTGGGATGTGCAGATTGTTGTACTACTATATTAGAGACTGCAAGGCACGAGAACCCTATCCAAAAAAAGGGTTCTCTCAGAGGTCGCATGTTTTCTTTGGGGGGAGGGAGTGGTTTGTTCTGACAAACACGCAGACAAAAAGCAAATGGGTCTCCGTGTTAATCCTTGTTAAGGTTAATGTAAGGTTAATGTACTGTTTTATCACAGAGCATTTTGAGAAACCTTCATTTTGATTGAAAATCGGTTATTTAATCTAAAACATTTCAAATCAAATATACTTCTTGAATGAGTTGGTTCTATCTCCGTTCTCCACACTTTATAAAGAAAAGATAATATAAAGTAACTATGTGAAAGTACGAAGATGATTGTAATCAGTACTGGAAGAAGCTCTGAGAAGGAGGGTCTTCAAATTACTTAAATGTACAATATAAAAATGGCGTCTATGGTTACGTCACTGATCATCCACGCCCTGCTCATTAGAATGTGCACTCTAATTCAGCTGTACTAATAACACCCATAGATATGGTGTGTTTGTAATAACTCAGGATCACAGGTGAATGGTGTGTGGATTTATTGGGATATATCACTTCACCTTAATGAGATAGCTCACCTCAACGGTTGTCCTCTCATCCTCTCCCCAGGTTCTTTATCTCTCTGGCCTTATTATCATTTCATGAAAAAAAAGAATCTGAAATAATCTTATGAAAACCCGGCAAAGCTTTGTGCGCTTCATTAAATCAGCATAAGAAATGTATTAAGTGTGGAGAAGATGGCTTGGAGGCATGGCATTCAGCCCCCTGTGTTGACTTAACCTTTATCATGGTGTGGGTTTTAGTCTTCTGTCGGATCCTCATGCGAAGAGGAACTGGATCTCAAACAGAAGGGATGGTGCTTACCACAGGGACTTGGCTGAAGTAACTAGAGCATCTTCTGCATATTCTTATACATCTCCTAGCATTTTTGGGTCACCATAGACATCTGTGGATCAGGGTGATTACTGTACTGTGTGCACTAAATATTCCACAGTGTTTTATCAACCATTGAACTGTACAAGGCCTGTTAGATTAAAACGGGATGCAGAACAGCGATGAAAACTAATCAAGAGTGGAGGGGTTTGTGTTAACAGCTCATTTAAACTAAATTCAATTTCAGATGATTCTCCAGGCTGGGGGCCAAAATTGGACAGAACATGTCGATGGATGTCTTACCATAAAATGTATGCTGTTGCAGCTTAAGCTCATGAGTAAGAATTTTTCAAATACGAAACAAATCCAGTACACAACACACGCTGAATAGTTAGTGTGAACAAAAAGTTACATTCAATATAACAACAACAACAAAAAAAACAGGTCCAAATTGAAATTGGAATCTTAAGGAAATGGGTTAATAGCTCAGTTCAAACCACTCAATACAAACATGAGGCATTTTAAAGAGAAATTGCGAAATTGGTCAGTTAGGTTGGCCATTGCAATTAGTGTTCATTTGGGACAATACAGTGGGATCCACAGTGACTGCTTTCTTATACATTATGCATGAGGCTGTCCATATGAACTTGGGCCATCATGCATGCCCTTGTGAAAAGCAGAGACCACAGCAAAGCAATCACATTTAACTTGTTCCACCTCCGTTCTGAACATTATTTGTCTGTAATTGAGGAGGAATGATAATCTGGCATTGGATCTCTAAAATATTTTACTTTGTTAAGTAAAGCTATTGCTATTGTTTTAATCTTTAGTAAACTGAGTAACAAACAACTCATATTTGTATAGCAGATTTTTAAACACCAGTAGATGGAACATAAATAATACTGTAACAATTTGTCTTAAAATGACTTTACTATTTTCTATGCTACAGTATCTATTCAGGGGAAAATTCACAATCCAAAACATTTGCATAGGGTTGCCATGGCCACGGTTGACACATAATTCTCATATGTCGAAGCGCAGCCAGAAATAACGCGCCTATTCCTAGTGTACCGTCGATAAAGGAAACCATTGACAATTCGACCACTGTACCCGCTTGCGACCTATTTTATCTACTTGGAGAATCTTTGAAGGGATCAAAATTCGTCTTTACTCGCGGCTCTCTGGCGCCACTCGAAGAGAAAGCCTGTAATCGCAGACGCGTCTCCCGGGACTCACCGCGCAATTTCGTTTTGAGTGGAGAGGCTTTGAAATATTTCCCTCATAACACCTATGACAACAGAGTTCACATTAAAGATAGCAGGGAATCAAGCAGATCACATTTGGTTGGTGACACAGTGGGAGTCGTCACTCGTGTTATTGCCAAAAGGAAATAGTTTTAACATTATACATCAAAATAACATTATACATTAAACTAGGCTATACTTTGTGTGTGTGTGTGTGTGTGTGTGTGTCTGTTGAGAGTTGCGTAAATGCTAGTGAGAACTGGATTTGATTGCAAATTGTGCGTGTGAGAGGAGAGAGATACATTCATGAACGTTGAAGCTCCTAATCTAATAAACCTTAACATTATATTTTTTCCTCATTTTATTTAAAGCGAGGGAGCAATATTTCTTCCACATCTTTCAACTGGGATTCATTCAATTAAAATGTAATTCTCATCGCCCCCTTTCCAATGGTATTTAATTAGAGTTGGAGTCTCAGGGTTTCCCACATAGATTTTTCCGCACACAGCTCCTCTGGTTAAATATTTCAGACATATTTTTTACTGTTTCTACGTCCCTAATGGTACCCTATTTCCTATGAAGGACATCATACGTAAGACCAGAGACCTTCACTATATAGGATATAGGGTGTCATTTCAGACGCACAACTGTGTAACTTGCTAGTTAAACAAGGGCATGTATCCATTTGTTAATTGATGCAATTACGCATTACGCGTCATGGTCACGTAGGTCTCCAGGCACGCATCAATCACTCGTCTATTGACCTGCCAAAGCCTTTCCATCCGCTCCAACTGGGACCGCTACTCTCCCTTCTCCTCCCTTCTCTCCTCTCTCTAATAGAGAAATATGTGAACATCATCGTCATTAACTCGGTCTTGGACCTCTGGCCGGCCCGATAGAGGTGGACAGAGGTCGTAAAAACCTGTTAAACCCGCGACCATCCTTTGGGGTTAATGAGCTGTTCACTTTTTATATTTATAATCCCAAAATCCCAATGCAAAAACATTGAAGTTTAACTTTTTTATCTATAACGTTAATATGCCACTGGAGAAGGTAAATTATGTTTCTATGAAAATGATTATGTTGGTTTTGATACGCGTACCTGGTATGAAAGAAAACGTAACTGGCAGCTTTTAGTTAAAATTGCGACATAAAAAGTGATAAAAGCAAATATGAGTAATATTAACAGCATATGATTTCAATTTATTTATTATGGGCAAGATAATCATCGACAGCCTTCATCTGACAGTTCAAAACTGCGCCAAAACAACCAATTTCGCTTTATAGTCTTATCAGTGAAGCAGTGAAAAAGACTAAAGCACAAAGCCGAGGGGACACGGGGAGTGCACAGAACACCTTAAGAAAACGCGATGTTAGATGTGATTGGCAAAGACATTATTCTATCCTTGCTGTCCTGTCGTTCCGGGATTACAATGACGTCACACTGATACCCTTGCATGGGTGAATGCTAAAGAACTATAGAGGCACAAATAATAGCACAAGCAGAGCCCATATCTTGCAAGTCTTACGTTATCCTTTAAGCCTTCTTCAGCTAACACAACAACAATTTTTGTACTTAATGACGCTTAATTTCATTTTCTTATCATTTATTTTGGGGGATTATTCATATATAAAACTATCTGCAACCGTTGGTACCAGCCTCGACTCTCCCTCTTAAGTGCAATCATCTATTATTGAGCGAAAGGCCGTGCGTGGAAATGTGTGTAAGAAGGTGGATTTGAAGTAGAATTGGTTAGCCTACAATCGATCAAGGGTGAAGAATATTCCTGATGGTAACAAAAGAAGCAGCTATGTCTTTCTCTCAGTTTGGATATCCTTACAATGCAACTTCACAGGTAAGGCAATGTCAATCTGTTGTTTTTTTGTATCTCAATTAACAAATAGCCTATGTAAACAAAATAGTGCTCTTTGTTTTCTTTGAAGCACTGAATGGTTACTTTCAGAATACTGACAGGTATTTGCAAGTGACGCTTTTGTTAAATCAAAATATCGATAGACAAACACAGGTCCAATTACTTTGAATTATGAATGAACTCACGTGTTGTTTTGATTTGACAAAAGACGCGTTTCTTATTAGGCTCTAGCCTATCCCATGTGCAGCTAAAACGCTCGTTTAAGTTAACCTTCCCAACTTTCTATTTCATTCAATTTAGATAGCTGGATTTTTCTGTGACAGGGGCGCTATCATTACTTACAAAACTTGAAGTAGGCCTACTGATTTTACGTTTTAATATTGTGCTGTTGGTTGGCTTCAGTGTGACAGAAGTTATCAAAAATGTATTCACCAAAATATAAGTTATTTTTCTCTCAAAGTTACTTTTTAGATCTTAAATGATTATCATATTCACTGTATGGAGTAACAATTTCTATAGAACTAAAACGCAAAAGGAACTAATAGGCAACACATGATTTCCAAAATGTTAACCATTATTTCATTTGTAATTGCATGAATATTATTTAAAAGGAAATCATAAAATTGTGAATCCATTTACGCATTCACTCTGCACGCGTTTCTACGTATTCCTACTCTTACCTGAATTGTCCTGTATCTCAAAACAACATCACGTACCCGATATTTATAAAGATAACTCAAGTCATGCGCAAAAACAAATGACATGTCTGTCCTCCACAATTCTCTTCATGCAGTTTTTCGTGTCGGCAAACCCCAGTACGACTTGCTGCGATTCGATTTCCAGGTCGGTCTCTGACGGGACTAGCGGTACCCAGACTCCAGCTACCTTCTGCTGCCCGTCATATGAGAACCGGCTCCTGGCCAGTACACGGACAGAGCTCAACGCGGCACTAGGGATGTATAGCTCACCCTACGCTGCAGCGGCCGCCGCCAGTCAGAATTATGCCAGCTACTTCCCCTACAGCACCGAGCCCACCGCTGCTATCTACTCATCGCTGGTACAAAGCTTATTGTTTAATCGGATAATGAATAGGAATAATTGAGGTTAAATCGATCAACCTGATAAATTAATCTCCGTGTTTTTAACTTGAGCAAAAGTCTGACTTCTTGAAATTACCTATGCCTACCTGGCAAAGAGATCGCATAGTCTGCATAGTCTTCATAGCCTGCATAACTCGAAGGGCTTTTTTTCGAGTATCATATTTGATTTTGTAAGGGACTGAATTAGAATACAGTTTATTCAAACTTTGTAATATTTACAAACAAAAAAAAAGGTAAAAAACACAAGTAAATGTAATGTAAATGTGTCAAAGTAATATTTAACACAGAATAAAGTTGCTTGTAAGTAATTAATAAAGTATGTCTCCCTTTTTTCCCTACTTTTCAGAATCCTCAGTACGAAATGAAGGATGGCACAGGCACTGTGCATTCTGGCATTACTCAACCTGCCGCCTACTATCCTTATGATCATTCACTGGGCCAGTACCAATATGACAGGTATGGTAGATCTATTCTGGGCCAGTACCAATATGACAGGTATGGTAGACCTATTCTGGGCCAGTACCAATATGACAGGTATGGTAGATCTATTCTGGGCCAGTACCAATATGACAGGTATGGTAGATCTATTCTGGGCCACTACCAATATGACAGGTATGGTAGATCTATTCTGGGCCAGTACCAATATGACAGGTATGGTAGACCTATTCTGGGACAGTACCAACCTGACAGGTATGGTAGACCTATTCTGGGCCAGTACTAATATGACAGGTATGGTAGACCTATTCTGGGCCAGTACCAATATGACAGGTATGGTAGACCTATTCTGGGCCAGTACCAATATGACAGGTATGGTAGACCTATTCTGCACAGCCCTTATCTTTTAAGCATTGTTTCAGCTATTCTCTATTATTGTGACTATGTCTACTCTAAAGCCTTAATGCAGCCTGTCATGCATGAGTGTTAATCCCAACTACAGTCAATGGTTCTCACACCTCCACAAAGCTCAATAGAGATACATAAAACCTGAGTTGTATAGGCTATATTTCAGACAACACTCCAGGAGCCATGGGTCTATGTGCATAGTTAATATGGTCTTATGCTAGTGTTGCTAACAGCTAGCGTGTCGCCTGCTGTTACTACCAGGTATGGAACAGTGGACTTCAATGGGTCAGCCAGAAGGAAGAATGCTACGCGCGAGACCACCAGTACCTTGAAAACGTGGCTGTATGAGCACCGGAAGAACCCCTACCCCACCAAGGGGGAGAAGATCATGCTGGCCATCATCACTAAAATGACCCTCACTCAAGTGTCCACCTGGTTCGCCAACGCCAGGAGGAGACTAAAGAAGGAGAACAAGATGACCTGGTCACCAAAGAATAAGGCTGGAGATGACAGAAAGGATGACCTGGATAAAAATGACCAGGATTGTGTCACCAAAGGTATCCTTCACCTCCCTCCGCTATGACATGTTTTTTAGAAAATAATTTAAAGCAGGTTGCTTACCCACAGCAATCCACATTATAATGCCATTTTCGTAATTTGGCAGACGCTTTCATTCGGATGTCTTACAGGAGCCACTGCGGTTATTTGCCTTTATCAAACAATTGTTCGGATTGTAACAAAATATTTCTGTAATTTAAAAAGTTTACTATGGCAATGTTTAATTGTATAAAATCTTATGGTGCCTCTACTTCCTGCCTCACACACTCCTGTGTATTTCACCATTCAGATTCCAGTGAGTGTAAAGATGAGAAGGACCTTAATCTGAGTGACCTGGAGGACATGGAGGATGAGGACTGTGACAAGCTGGACAGTGACTGTGAAAAGGGCCCCGAAGAGCAGCAGGACCTCCAGAGGACCATGTCTGGTGGTAGCGTTGGCCCCGGAGGCCCTTCAAAAAGAGACTGCAGCTTGGAGCTATCCCTTTCCCTGCCCAACAGCTTCCATCATTCCTTCCCCTGTGGTATCAAGAGCCTACCGGCCCAGTCCTCTCTACCTGCCCTGCCTACGGACTTCATTGATCCACTGGTGACGTCCAAGCCCCCCTCCACCACCACGGTTCCGACGGGCCCTCATACTGTATCTCTGTCCCACTTCGACGGGTCAGACCGAGAAAAACCAAGGATCTGGTCTCTGGCTCGTACAGCAGCCACAGGGGTAATCCTGGGCTCAGTTGACCACAGGGCCTCAGAGCTCCGACCAGCAAGGACAGCAGGGGACTGCCAGCTACAGGGTACCAGGCTACCAGTGACTGGTACCGAACATTGTAGACCCCTGAGGGGCCTTCAGGATCCAACTAACATATCCAACGCTGAGAACCCTTTTCAGGAGGGGCCCTTGTTGCACTCAAAGATCTACAGTACTGGCAGCTACAACCATAAGGCCCTTCAACTGCATTGTTCCTCTTTCGCCGCACTGTCAGACCCATGTCAGTACTCCACTATAGAAGGTATACAGAACATGTTGGGATGGATTAGGCCTTCATTTATCCTGTCCCTTTGTCCCTTTGTCTTAGCCTAACATATAGGCAAATAGCTCCCATTTGCCTTTCAAAATTACCTGTGTAAAACTGTACATACAACATTTAAATGTTTTTCTGAAAAAATATTGATCAAAACATTTAGGATATGTAATGTAACATGGCTGAAGCACGTTTTTAAAATGTGGCTTGTGTTGTTTTCTAGGGTTCTCAAGTGGGAAGGCAGAGACAGAGCCCTCAGAGCTCAGTGACACATGTGCAGGCCTGCAGGATGACAAGATCACTGCTTTCAGGCCAGTGATGAAGAGGTGAGGAAGGTGAGCCTTTACACAAACACACAAAAACATATTTGAAAGCATCCTACCATTTTATGAAATAACCCAATCCTTTGGATTACACTAGTTCTACTGAAACCATTCTGTAGTTCTATATATATTATTGGATTACCTCCTTTTGTTATATCAGTTTACAAAAATACTAATAATGTTTACTTTGAATTATTTCTAATAGGAACGGATTTCCCTGTATAGCTAAGATTTGACCTTATTAGTGATATAAGCACATAATGTTATTCCTCTTATTCTCTTAGGTTGATGGACACGCATACATTACGCAGTGGGACTTTTATTTAGCCGATATAAGGCTATGCACTATAGGACATGAGATGACGACGATCATTGGACATCCTACTTAACACCTAGGAACTATGCAGCGCTCCGCAGTCAAAGCTAGCTGTGCCCTGTCCGAGCTGTTGAATCTATCATGACTTTGCACAATGTTGTTTATATGGTGTGACGATGACTTTATGCAAGACTGTAAAATGCAACGGTATGGAAACTGACGGTCAATTTATGATGTATGCAATGGGCAATGTAGTGTTTCAATGTTATATATTTGCGTATTTATTATTTGATTCCTTGTCTGTTACTTTATTCCGTGTTATTTAAATTATTTGGTCAGGCTACACGTATGTAGTCCAGATATGGTTTCAGATATGTTTTTGTGCTATTTTTGCCTAATTTAAGGTAGAAATGGTTGAATTGATGTTGGTCTTTCTGTTTGCTAAAATATGTCTCTCTAAGAATTTGGAGTAGGTATGTTGCTTATGTCGACCCGCGAAATTGTTACCTGTGCTGTGTTCATCTCAAAGACATTGTGCGCTTCTGTGTTTGCCAATAATGAACGGTTTTATAGGAATGCATTTTTTCAAAAAGTCGTTTCTGCATCATGATTATTTCCTGAACATTAACATTGGTTCAACCGGCCAATTAAAACCGTTGAGGCTTTTGCACTTGATCAAAGTTTATTTTCTTGACTCGAAGAATAAAACTGGAACATTGTTGGAAGGTCATAATTCAGTAGAGTACGTGAATGAACTGTACAAGAGCACGAAGAAAGGGAACATCATTTCTCTATTGTAATTATCTAATCACTACTGGCATCAAACACTTTGTTACTGTTCAGGCAAGCAGCGAGGCAGGACTACGGGATGAATACAGCTTTGTCCCCAGTGTAGGGAGCTGCTGCAATAACTTAATACTAGTGTTAATTAAAAGGTAATTTGTAGCATCATACCCATAGGGTAACATTCACATGGTTTTGCAGGTTTAGACTTTGGTTTGACGGTTTTTGCCTGACCTTTTTCATTGATATATTGGCCTAAAGCCTGTACGTAAGACAAAACAATTGGTTATTATGCTTACAACTACGGTAAGAAAAGAGATTGTTTCATGTTCTATTCAACTTAAATATTGATCTCGACTATAACAAAATAGTACATCCAAATTTCAGTATGTGCGTGGCATGTAGATATGCATATAAAAACATGTTGCTAATTCAAAATTAGAAAACTGCTGGGATAAAAACCAAAGTAAAAGAATGTTGTGGAATTAAAAAAACAATCATGTGTGCCTTATCTGAGATTATATTGAGCAGTATTGACAGAAGACAAGAAAAGGCTACCTTATAAAACAAAACTCTGGCCTGCTGCGAATGACCCCCAGCATTGAGGCATGCAAATTAAGACACCAAAGAGATAAACGTTATTTCAGGTCGGATTGGAAGGATTAGTGCTTGTAATAAGAGTATTAGGTATTGTATTAGGTCCATTGAAAGAAGCTATGGTCAACGTTGTCTGCCTGGTCTATGGATGGGGGACCATGCAGTCATGCATTTAATGGTGTGACTTCAAAGGAACGGGGATTATACCCATGGGACTATTGCGAAGACAAATTATGATGACAAAATCATTACATTTTTTGAATCTTTAATTCTAATAATCTCCTCTCTCATATTTATTATACATGTATATATGTTCCGAACAATGGACTTTCCATTTAATAGTACAACGAAAAACATATTAGCAGGCAGTTGACATTTTCAGTCATCCATACAACAATTTTAGAGCTCAGTAAATCACATTGTTTTAGCACACAAACATGTTGAGCAACTTTATAAACAAACACCCTGATAATATAGAAACATAAAGTTTCAAATGTCCCTTCTGTTCAGGACAATTGATCTATTTCCATGTTTTTTCATATAAACATTATATTCTTCAGAATATATATAAGGGACTCTGCCTATGCATATAGAATGGAGGTGGCGTGATGAGAATCTCCCCATAGTTCCGATCCGTGGTTTTCCTTTATTAAAGGTCATCCGACCATGATTTCAGATTATCCATTCAGATCTGCAATTCAACGCAATCTGTCCATAACCAGGCAAAATAGGCTATGCTTCGGCAAATCTCCCTAAATGTAATCTCGTGGAATAATATTCTGAATACTGTTTTGATTAAAAAAAATCAGAGCCAGGACATGATGGGCGAAAAACATGAAAAATAGTTTAAGAGCCGGTATTAATGTTTAATGAAAAAAAATGGGATCATCTAGCCTACGATCTGCAAATTCATTGTGCTGCCAACGTGACGTGGCGTCATGTTTTTTGCGCGTCATGGATGACAGCTTAATACTTGTACTAGCCTAGTAGGCTATTATCTGTGATTCTTCTTCGCTTCATACATAGATCTCAAATTGGTATTCCACAAAACTTTATGCGTCCATTAGGACAGGCTATATAAGCGAGGATATTTAACAAAGATGATCTATTTGGTTCAATAACATGTATATACCTAATAGGGTACAGATACGTGTCTCGTTGAAGGATCCCTGTACATTAATATGTGGAATAGCGGTGTATTAAATATTTATTGGCAAGTTAATTAAAACGGAGGTTATAAAGAAACGCTGCCAAACATTATTGAAGGTAATGATGCATACGCAATGCGATTACCACAGTGCCCATACCTGAGGGAAAGGAAAGCATGGATAATAGCATGGACTTATCCAGCGCCTGTCTTTTCTTATGCCGCAAATATATCAATTAGTTTGTCTTACACACTGTTTTACATGATGCTAAACCAGGAACTAAATAATTATATATATGAAGTATTTATCATATATTGGCCATGGACTATACGCTTAATAAATATACAAAAAAAATGCAGTATGTCTTTTAACAGGCCAAAACATTATTGTTTATGTTAGCGCTGCTAGTAAAATACGGCCACGCAAAACAATATCACCGAATAACTTACATATATTTTTTCTATTTTCGTATTTTCTTAATAAAAACTAGTGTTTTTTAATATGTTTAATTTTTTGAAATATTTACATTCATATTATGAAGAATAAATAGGTTTCTTCGATAGCATACAGGATATGGCCTATGCAATTCTAAATGGCCTTAATACATCTTCATAATACACCTGTTCCTCCGACCCCGAGCCACCGCACAATTACTTTAAATGCGGGGCCTTCCATAATCCAAAACAGATTGTATGCAGCCTGATCTTTCAATGGTAATGGGGTGGAATAAAAAAAAAATATTCTGAGTAAACAATAACCGAAATAGGTTGGCTAAAATGAACGTCTTGTCTTAGGCAACGACTGTGAAACCAGTTGAGGAGAATCAATGAACGTCCCTTAGTGGAAAACATCCGCAGATACGGGAGTTGTAAGGCGGTCTTTGCACGGTGGATATAGTGCACATGCCTCAATGTGACAAGATTAGATGGAACACTTGACTTGAGAATTCAGTCTAACCTCCTGCTGTCAAGCTTTCTCCAGCTGAAGGCCTTTTAATGCCAAATGCCTTAACATAGCCTTCATCCTTTTTAAGTCTGAAGCTAGCCCCTGAAGAATAACAAATAAAGATGGAAATTCAAAATAATGATTTAATAGAGCTTTGTTTGAGCTTTTGTATAGAGCTTTTATATGATTAAACAAAAACCTTAATGCATCTCCTTTGAGACAGCATACATATAATAGGCAATGTGTTATGGTTTCTCTAGTGGTTCAACATACTTTAAGTCCATAAAATGATTTGCATGACATACTATCCATTTCCCCTCAAAAAATATTGTTTATTTTGGCAGAACGTGTGCAATCCTGAGGTAATTTTTTTTATTTTGGCAGAAAGTGTGCAATCCAGAGATAAAGCAGCCTTTAGTCAGAAAAAGACAAGTATTTAGTACAATCACAGAAACACATACTGACATACAATCCAGTCATTTGTCTAAAGAATGATAGGTGCAATTGGCGTCACACTTTTACATTGAGAAGCGTTATTCTTAAAGTGTTGCACTATTTGCCTGCACTGTCTTTTACTAAGTGGTAAACCCCTCCACATCCTCACTTCTTCTTTGGAATTCTCTTTTATTACCCAATCATGGTACTGAACTGTTGCCAATTGACATAATTAGCTGTGTGATATTCCACCAGGTTTAGTTTTCACAACTTTTTTCACAAAAGTCTTTTGTTCCAAATCTACCAGTCTCAGTTCCAAATGTTTTTAAATGTGTTGCCGCCATCAAATTAAAAGTGGTCATATTTCTTTCAAGACACAATACAGATGTTATCTTTGTACTACTTTCTACTGAATATAGTGTTTAAATGAATTGCACATTAATCAGCTCTTTTTACATCAGCAGTGGTCACAAAATGCTTTTACAAAAACACCCAGCCTGACACCCCAATGAGCACACAACAACATTGTTGAAGCACAGCGGCTAGGAAAAACTCCCTATGGGTATCAGGTATTAGGAAGAATCTTAGAGAGGGACCAGACTCAGATGTTTAAGAGGACAAGTAATAATGTGTCTGTAGTCTATAAAGGCCAATATAGGACAGAAGCATGACCAGATTAATTATTTTTTTATTTACATTTTACGCAGCATTCCAACTTTTTTGGAAACAGGGTGGTATACGGAAACCTTCTGTATAGTCAAAATATTAAGACTTTGATCAACTAACAACTTGCTTACAGGTGTCAACCACAGCCAAAAGAAAATATTTATATGATATTGGTTATTGGGGTTATTGCCAGACTGAGCATTACATAAATAGTGGGTTAAAATGAATGTAAAAACAAAATGTTCTACAACTACAGTACAAATTTGACACTGTTTACATATTGTATATACCTATAATTTAATACCCACAATCAAGAAGTTATCAGCGGTCATTTTCGGTTGGGAACGTTTTGCTTTATTGCAGAGGATAACAAGTGGGAAATACAGCAAAGAGTGTACTAATATAGGAGTAGGCTTTTACTGAAATAGGAGTAGGCTTGGACTGAACTATGAGTAGGCATGTACTGAAATAGCAGGAGGTTTGAGCAAATCCAATGCTGCAGCGGTACACATGCCTCAGAAGCTTTGACCGTTGTACCCATTTAGAGAACTAGCATCTTCTAATGATTTGTTATTAGACTACCTCCTCTCAAAAATGTAATGTAATTAAAGTAACAATCAGCTGGTGGTCATAACATTTGGCTATTTGTAAGATTTAGCTTACCTAGCTAGCTTTTACATTGGCTATTTCCAGTTACCTTTTTCTAGTCTAGGAAGCTAGCTAATTATGTATAGATTAGTGACAACTGACATTCCAATAAAATGTTTATGTTGCCTAATGATTGTCATGTGAGTATCATGTGACTAAAGGGTATTTTAATTAAATACATTTACAATAACAGAACAAAAACCACAAACAAACAGAAAATGTGACAGATCATACATCAGCGTACTAATATTTTAATCACATCATTTGAATACTCAACCGTATTGTACATTATACATGTTTTGTAACACAAGGGGATGTATTACTTAGTCTCATGAATCCGGGGGTCTCCTTTAAAAATTACACATTAAGATCATGACATCAAATGTAAAATCTACAGCTTTGTTGAGTAAAAAGTATCTTGTTTAGCAGGCCACTTTCTAAACATTAGATCAACCATCATCTTCTTGGTTTAAGTCAGTAGCTGGATTGTTTAGTAAAGTTTTTATAACCTTGTTAAAAACCCCAAAATGTTTTATACATTTTTTTATATGTTTTATACAGACTCAAAGCACCCATTTCTCTGTCAGTGCAGGATTCCAAAGGTCAAGATCAGGTTCACTTGGGTAAAACGTTCCATCGTCATGTTGCATGAGGTTCACTACAATGAGCCATGTGCCTCCTTGGGACAACATTATGAAAGATGAATCCATCCGCAAGGACAGCAATGGGCAATTCATACTAATAAGACCCGTAAAAATAACGACAACATCCAGAACAATAATTTCCCCCCCGGGCCTGACAAAACAGCCAAAGTGGAGATGCCATTTGATGTGTCCCACGCTGGACTCAGAAGGCTCATAAAACAAAGTCTTTGTGCTGATGGCTTAGAGTTCAAATGTTGGTGAGGGGGACAATATACACACTTCATTACATTTTGTCAAAGGGCGCAATGAAATGTGTGTGGGACATTGTTTCTGTGCATGTCCTCCATCCATGGAATTCCTGGTCACCAATGTCGCTACAAGGTCTCTGCTAATGAGTTTTGTCTAAGATAATTATGAGGCTTGGTGGAGTGGCCAGAGCTGGGGATGAAAAGCTGGCTTTGTGCGGCTGGGGTGGATGTTGCATCGTGACCCCTGCTACTTCCTGTGCCCCACGGGTGACCTGCGTCTCTCCTGGCCCACGGGCCGCAGCTCAGTGCAGGTCCAGAACCTCTGATCCTCTCCTCCGGTCCATTTCACCATCATCAGACCTTGTGCTGTCCTTTGGGTGCACTGGCCTACTAAGACAGCCCTCCTTCTGTGTCCTCTTGCTGATCCTAATTTTCTCAAATGGAACTTGGCAACTGTATGTCTGTAACCATACAGTAGGTTCCCAGGGATAGGCTGGGCCTCCCAAGTGACTCCCTTGTCTCCATGTAGGGCACTACTTTTGACCAGGACACAGAGGATGGTAGAGAATGAGGAGGTGATTTGGGACGCACACAGAGACCTCCGGACTGATAGTGGTGGCCCTCCATTCAGCCTACAGTCAGAGAGGGAACATTGAGTCCCTTGACCTGAACCATGATGTAACAATGGGAATATAGACCTCGTCAGTGGCTGGTTGCAGTAGAGCAGACCCCATCTCCCATTGCTCAGTGACACTATTAAGGTGAGGGTCACTCTGTAACTAGGCCTAATTATATGCCTTTCTTCAAGCTAAATGCCTGACTGAATGTGTTGCCTACTGACATAATTGAAGAGCCAAGATGAGAGCATGTATGTGAGGTTGACCACGAGAACTGTTCACTTACCATCTAATCTACCCAGACCTTGACATAGGAGATGATCAACATTAATCGCTCCACTTGTGAGTTATCATAATACTTGGCTCATGTAAGAAACAGAGTTCCTAACCTTTGCCAATATCAACTGCTAGACATTCCATACTACAATTCATGTCTGATAAAAAGTTGTCTAATTCTGTCCATTTAAATAAAACAATCTATTACAGTAAGGCAAGATTATTCAGATTTGTTTATATTTATACTCCTGTTCTTTGACTGTTCAAACGTAGTGTGGCCTTCAGAAATAAAATTGACACACATTCATACATCCATATTCTCATTTGCTCTCTAATTCACTATCCTACAACCCTTTCCAAGAATGTAGCTAAGCAACACTCTTAATACTTGTATTGTCTACTTTTCAAATAACCTAGTCTTTTGTTTGACTCTCATATGACTAGCAAACCAACAATATGGCCCTGGTACCAGCCCTCTAACACCACCCGCTGGAGGACTGGCCTGCCCTGGTACCAGCCCTCTAACACCACCCGCTGGAGGACTGGCCTGCCCTGGTAC
>JACXGK010010143.1:0-18461 GCA_016801125.1 Novumbra hubbsi | reverse complement strand
TCCCTCACGCCTGCTCTACATGTAGGGTCATCAGGCCTTCCCGGGGGTGGCCCTAAGCCACCATCCCTCACGCCTGCTCTACATGTAGGGTCATCAGCCTTCCCGGGGGTGGCCCTGCACCACCTTCCCTCACGCCTGCTCTACATGTACGGTCATCAGGCCTTCCCGGGGGTGGCCCTAAGCCACCTTCCCTCAGGCCTGCTCTACATGGAGGGTCATCAGGCCTTCCCGGGGGTGGCCCTAAGCCACCATCCCTCACGCCTGCTCTACATGTACGGTCATCAGGCCTTCCCGGGGGTGGCCCTAAGCCACCTTCCCTCACGCCTGCTCTACATGTAAGATCATCAGGCCAATGCTGTAAGTATTTCAATATTCATGTATCACTGTTACAGTCTGTCAAGACGTGGAGTGAGCCTATTGAAGGAAGGGGAAACCTCTGACTAGTTGCCAGTTTTCTGGTCTAGTCTAATTTAAGTCCCTAAATGTGACCCTTATATGGGGATCCCTGTAGGACAAATACACGGACAATTAAGACTAATGCTCACATACAGTGTGAGACCTCTAAAGCCGTGACAACATGGACCTGTTCGGTCCAACCACAAGCCCAGGAGAGGATCCCATTGAGTGGATTGGCTGTCCATAAACTTTGGACACTTACCTGGTAGACACGTCTCCAAAGACCTACCAAATACAAATATAGTCTACTACTTTTAACCAGGAACAGTAACACACATCCCAGCAGGCCCTGGACTTCAAGCTAGGGTTAAGGGTGCAACCAAAACAGAACCGTGTTTCCGTATATAGTTTGTGACTTTTGCCCTTGGCCAATTGGGCTCTGGTCAAAAGCAGTAACTATTAGCACCATTTTTTCCAGGTGCTTTGGTAATGTAAACAAATGTTTCCATTGTCATTTAAATCAACATGTAATTGATGGATAAAGACAGAGAGACAGTTAAGGGAGAGAGGAGATTTCGTGGAAGGGAGGCAGGAGAATGCGTGGAAGGGAGAGAGGAGATTGTGTGGAAGGGAGAGAGGAGATTGTGTGGAAGGGAGAGAGGAGATTGTGTGGAAGGGAGAGCAAGAAAGAGGAACGAAAAGGAGTCTGGCAATAACAATTCAGAAGAGCCAAACTGAACATTACAGTTTCCATTATACAGCTTTCCAAGATGATGTTGCAGGTCTGCTCTGACAGCCTATGGCCCTTTCCCACTGATTCCCAACGTCCCAAGGCTTCTCAGTGTATTATTAAGGTCTAAAGTGAATTATTGTGGATTCAAAACAAGATCATATATAAGGAATGCAAATCATTTGCGTGAAAACGTTTTGCGATAGTTTCCATTTCCAAAATAGCGTGTTAAAAAAGGAGGACCAAAACGAATGCCAACTTGTACACAGCAAAAATGCTCCTTTACTCTGTCCTGACCAAACATGGAAACAACAGCTTTTGGTCTAACTTGGTTTAGTTATACAAATCATTGAACAGTTAAACAGTTTTGTAAAACTTGTGAATTTATGTCCAGACAGCCATGAATTAATACGTGTACACGTGGACAATAATCAAGTCCTACGGCATAATATAGGAACACAATTGGTTCAAAGTACTTGATAACAATACCAAGATTATGTCACCAGCATCTCCGATACGTCTTAGGCAGTTACTGGTGCAGTAACGTTCAAAATAAACTATCTAGAATATACAACCTCAACCAGACAGCGGTCATATTTAAATAGATCATACAGAAGCGGTTATATATTTTAACAGATTAAATCAAGCCTTGACACTCGTCAATACAAACACTTATTTTAGATAGGTGCGGATAATAAGCAAATTAGCAAGTTCAAGACATGCTACCGCTGTGCCTACTGGACATGAGTATATGACTCAGAGTTGGAAAGGATATTTAACCATCACACTTAACCTACATCACGCAAAATATTAAAAACAATGCTCAACGCAAATATGTCACAGAGCTACTAAAAGTCGGTCAAGTGACGCTAATGTAACCACAGCAAGCGCTACAGATGAACTAAGTATAGTAATTCTTGGTAGGCTAGCCAGTCAACTTGCTGGTTAGCTTTTGCACTGTGCCGTTTCTAGCGAACTAGCAAGGCAATTAAATAAGAAAAAGGATAGATACTTATCTACAGCATTCAATAACACAAGTTTCATGTTTAAACGAAAACGCTGTGTTTATCTGGGACTGTACACGTTTCAAACAAGACACAAGGTATTTCTTAAGAAGCAAGTTAGCATTAGCAACAAAAAAGGCATTTAAAACTGACAGTGCGGCCTATCCCTTCCCGGCAAAGCCTCGGACTCTCTTACTCAGTTCCCCCACGGCAAGGATTTTGGGCGAACCTTGTGATTTCCACCTGCCCTTAGAACACGTATCACTTTGTAGACATGGTAGGTTATGTGTGAATGATGGGTCTGTCCAAAAACTATATATATATAAATATATATATATATACATATATATATGTATATATATATATATACATATATATATACTTTTGTAATAATGGCAAGTTATCC
This sequence comes from Novumbra hubbsi, assembly GCA_016801125.1. Taxonomy (NCBI): domain Eukaryota; kingdom Metazoa; phylum Chordata; class Actinopteri; order Esociformes; family Umbridae; genus Novumbra; species Novumbra hubbsi. The sequence continues at coordinate 15,925 of JACXGK010010143.1, read as the reverse complement.
GGCGGCTAACGTTAGTTTCTGGCAAGAGTTTGTGGGATAACGTTACTTACCCTGTCTATTTTTGCTGGGATTCCACTCCAAAGGTTATTCTGACCAAACTGGGGCGGGGATTGATAATCTTTCTGAACTGCCAAACAGGCAACTGTATTTCAGTCAGCGTATTATATAATATATTGAATTGTAGCTGTATTTAGAAAACGCCTTGGTTTTTCTATCAGCCTCCGTGGTATGATAGCATATTCACACCACCATCTTACATTGGAATGGGGAAGGGGGCAAATCATTCTCGACTCATTGCGGCTGCGCAAATGGTCAAAGATGAAAGGCTTATAACAAATGTGGTACAGATCAGTCAAACGAATTTCTTCAAAACATTATTTTAATACGTGCAGGCAAATACAGAGCAAAATATTATTTAGTCGCAAATAATATAATATAACAATGAAATAGATCACACACACAGAATTTACATTCTCACAAATGAGGAGATATATTATTGAAATTAACTCAAAATGTTTTAAAAGCAACCACTAAATACAGTATATATTAGTCACTACACTGAAAAATAAAACACTGATCTAACCTAAAAAGGTAACGATTCACACTAAAATATTTTTCATAGGTCCAATGTAAAGAAGTTAGTTTGGTTCAATCTTTATTTTATCATTTTGTTTTATTATAAACCAATCAATTGGGTTTGCCCTGTATTACATTTTTTTGCGTTGGTTCCGTGTATCCTACTTGCATATATCCCAGCATGCCTTTTTAATTATACGTGAGTGATGTCCACCCATGAGAGTGTGTGTTAGTAGAAGACTGCAGACTGCACAATGTTTCGGTACTTGCAAGTGAGTGCGTGTAGCGTCATCATGTTGGGTCTCTGTGGACCATTCGTTATAGTGGCGAAACTATTCGCGATGCGTTCCCAAATTCAGCAATTTCTCAATGTGTGAGACGTTTGCTACCCTTCTCTGGTGGCTGAGGTCTTGACGTCTGCGTTTCTTCAGTGTAATGATCTGCTAATGTGTCTTTCTCAGTAGCTATACTCTATAAAAGCCCATAGGGTATTATTTTCATATATTCAACATTTAAAAGGATAATCCAAATTGCATTTGCTTTTTCACCTAGTCATATGGGTGAAGCCCATCGCTACGTAAGGCTACGCCCCCACAATTATCCATCTCCGAAGATAGACTTCCGATTTCAAGAAGTCGGAGACTCAATAAGGTAGAAATAGATGTCCAGGTAGGACACCTCTGGCCATTGAGTGTGGTTATTGCACCCGTTAGATTCTTGGAGAATGAAGATCGGACATGATTGAAGATGGACCAATTTCATCATGGATTAGGAAAATAATAATAATTTTAAGAGCCAACCTTTTGTTAGAGATCATATTCATTTTTGGAGATTGCAAACTATGACCTCTGAATTCAACAGACAAGAAATATATTTCTTCAGAATAAAAAAAGATCTTGTTAAGTTACTTTTTTCCTCAATTTGTTTGACAGTATGTGGCCACTGAGCACAGCAACATTTGATCTTACATAAATACTAATGCATAAACATTTCAACTGGCCACTGAAAAAGAATAATGTGCACTCATTTGTAATGCATTCATGCAAGATCAAATGTTGCTTTGCTCAGTCCTAATCTTCCATCACAGATCATTTCTCAGAGATATCTATGACCATGTTTAGCTCTGATCTGCCAACAGAACTAATGTCTCAGAGATGTCTACGGCAAGGTCCTTTAGTACCATGCTCTTGTCCGCAACTCTCAACATTGCTTTCAGACTGCTCCAGAACACCTGTCTCTTCACTTCCTCGCCAGGCCCAGGCCACTGAAGGTAGGTCTGCTGCCTCAACAGACCTCGCAGGTTTAGGAACTTCTTAGGAAGAGAGTCTGAAGGGATGTTCTCTAAGAGGAGAAATACCAAGGAGTCTTGCTGAACACTAACAAGAGAGAGAGACAAACGGCCACATATATTATTTGAGTAAGAGACAGACACAAAATGTTAAAGTGAAAAATTCCTTACCCGATAGCTCTGTGCTGGGCAAAGAAGAGCTCGTAGTTGCACCAGTCACTCTGAACAAAGTTATTGGAGAGCACGAAAATGGTCTTGTAGCTGGCTTCCACGCAGTTGATGATATTGTCAATGATCCACTCGCCGCGGACAAAGTCCCGCTCGTGTACGCAGAGAGACAGACCGGCGCACTCTAGTGTCGAAACCAGCTGGCTTTCAACCAAGTCAGAGTCATGCTAGCTGTAGGATATGAAGGCGTGATAGCGGAAAGACATGTCTCGTAGCCTATCAGTTCTCTTCTTCCCTCTCCTCTTCACCAGTATCCACACCCCTAGCATCTTAGTATACCAGACACCATCGCAGGCGTAGAAAGTGAGGCCCAAGGCCGTGGTGATGAGTAAGGTAATCGACAGTGCAATAGCAGCTTGGAGCCACAACTCACAAAACAGCTTTCCCGGCTTATAGTCAGCCAATGACAAGCCAGCGAGGGACGTCGGCACACTACATGTGTAGTCCAACGGCCAGTCAGGAAGCAGGGATTTATTCAGAGCCGTCACAAACCAATACGAGTCGCAGGAGCAGATGAATGGATTGTATCCCGCCTTGATTGTTCGTAGACGAGGAAGCCCCTTAAATGTCGCCATGGAGATTGTTGCAATGACATTTTGATCAATGTAGAGAGCATGAAGCACTGGAGCGTGGAGATCCATAGGAAGGACCTGGATGCTGTTGCTGCTGAGGAAGAGGTGTGTCAGCCCGGGGAACTGCAAACAGGACCGTCTGATTTATAGCTGTTATCCCCGTCTTAGACAAGTCGATCCGTTCAAAGTGCGGAGACAGGAAGCTAAAGATAGTGTTGCCCAGGTTGTTGTTACTAAGGCTGAGCGCTTTGAGGTGACTCGGCCAGGAGCACCGCTCCCCAATTCGGCTGGGATTAAAGCTTAGGTCGAGTGACTGGAGGGACTTCATCTGGTGGGTCTTCTCTGAGATGAAGGCCAGATTTACAAACCGGTTCTGGCTCAGGGAGAGAAGTCTCAGGGCAGGAAAGACTGAGGTATAGGAACAAAATGGCCACCAGAACCCAGAGTCATCGAGGAGGTTGTCTGAAAGGTCCAGGGTTTCAAGTGAAGGGAGAGCAGATATTAGGTTGCATGGTGAGATGTTCATGCCCGTCCCAGATATTTTCATATATGTCATCTGAGAGAGTGCCTCAACGCTTATGTTAAATGAGGGGTATTTGTATTGATAATGGACCACCTGGTCAAAGATTATCGAACGTAGATGGGCTGAGTAGTTCTCACCAACTAAATGGAGGCCATCTGGTGGTCTTCATTGTAAGTGATGTTTAAAAACGCCAACTGTTGGATATTCGAGCTCCATGTGTTCTTCAATAGTTTCTGCATCATAGAACTGTTTACCCAAGTGTTTACAAGGGAGAGATTTTTCACCAGGCGCATTGATTTCAGGGTCTCAAAAGGATCGCCAGGTACCACACAGTTATCAGGAAATAATTTGACCAGCCTTAGTATAGTTGTCTGTGTTTTGTTCAAGTCCAGTAGGAAGTTCTTAAAAATGTCAAACTTCTCACAGAAAGGCACATTGAGGGTCATTTCCTGGAGAGATTTGAGGTTTGTCAAAGATCCAGATTCATAACTATGCCAACCATTTCCTGCACTCAAACTAAATTGTTTTATTGATATGTTTCTTAGGGCGGCAAAATCCTTGCTTTTGACCAAAGAAACATTTCCACTTCCAAGAAAAAGTAATTTAAGGTGTGTTAATTTCTGAAAGGTACTTGGTAATTGATAGCTGTCGTACAAGTTGCTTGTTAAGTCCAAAATCCTGAGTTGAGGAAGCGACATATCTGGGATGATTGACAAGGAGTTTTGAGAGATATTTAGGACCTTGATCTTGGAGGTTTGACCAAATGCATTAGGAGATATAAACCTTAGACCGCAGCGCGTTGCTTTCAGGAAGCAGAGTTTGGTTAGTCCAGCAAGGCTCCTGTCATCTAGTTCATTGATGTTATTGTAGGAAATGTCTAGATATTCAGTGACTTCAGGCAGGTGAGGAGGCACACTGCGGAGGGTCTGATTGGATAAATCCTTGATTTACTTGAATGGTAACGGTCCAAAAAAGAAAAATCATGCTGCAAAAACAGTCACATTAATACATTTGTGAAATCCAACAATAAACAGGCCTATATAATGTGTTCAACAGACCTGAGGGCATTATTTTGATATTATAAAGGTTATATTATTGATAATATAACTATATGTTTTAGTGGCTTTGTAAGTATGCACACACTTACAGTATATTAGAAACGTATTTAAACAGATGTTTCAAAGAAACACATAGGGAAACATGCATGTGACATTGCTAACCAGACTGTTAAGCGGACGCGCCTCCACCCACCTGCTACATCAACATTGCACCAAAAACGCCAAAGAAGGTGCCTTGTGTAATTTGTATACCAAAGTATATAAGGCTATCTGATGTTAAATCCATAGATCCACAAGGTAGTAATGGGTAGAAGGACGCATGCTTATCCAAAACACAGAAACAATCAAAACATTGCCGGTTAAAATTGAAATCTGATGTTTAATGTTCATACAGACGTATTTCCACTTATTGCTAGAAAACATCATGGCTCCACAGTTTGGGATTCTTACATTACAGCGTGCATTTAATTTAACCATTCCTCCATTGTAATGTTTTGGATGATAATGATGTTAATCTCACACATTTGTCTTGCAACAAACTGACACAATTAATTCAGAGCTTTTGGTATTGCCACCTCTCATTTCAAAGTTTGAGGCAGTCAGGTCTCGGACACAATCCGATCCACACGGGTTTCGCTAAATATCACGTCACGATGCTTCTACACCTGCCGTCACGTGACAAGAATGGCCGTTCAGTTGTCCCAGGATTTTATACTAGCCTACGTTAGCCATTAGGGTTCTATTTCTCGCTATGCAAATAGTCAGCGACCTGACACTAGCTCTTAAGGCTAGGACTGGCTCAAGTTAGCAAGAACTAGCTCTGACAGCCAATGAAATGAGCTAAAGAAAATTTGGTGTCATCTTGTTTCGGTCTTGAGGATCTCTTTGGTGACAGCACTGTTCATTTAGTAATAATCTAGAGCTAGGTTTTATCAGCTCCGGCCCTCAAAGCAAGTTTTACCCCATTTTTTCATTGCAACCCTCGAATCAGGGACTTATTCAGACCTGAGACACCAGGTGGGTCCAAAACCTAACTCAATTAACAATGAGGCGGAACAGAAAACCAGCAGGCTCTGGCCCTCGTTGGCTAAGAGTTGATTATCCCTGATCTATAAAGTGAAAACTGTATGATAAACTGTCTATGTTCACTCAACCCAACTTGTGAAGGCTAGGTCAGCAAGCATACCCAGCAGCTAGCTCACATAGCAGCTAGCTCACATAGCAGCTAGCTCACATAGCAGCTAGCTCACATAGCAGCTAGCTCACATAGCAGCTAGCTCACATAGCAGCTAGCTATGGACGTGACACCAGCTATGTTTTGCAAAACTTTCCATGTTCCATGCAAATATGTGGAATCATCCTGTTTGGACATATTTTAGCTAGATTGAACATGTTTTGGATCATAGCAATGCGTTGTTTACACTCTGTTACACATTTAGTGACTGTAATGGATCCACACATGTTCTGCATCGCTGTAAAAACATTTAGATGGGATCATGTGCAAGAGCCCTCTGACAGAAATGCAATGCAACTGACAACACTTTGACCAGTAAACACGTGACTATTAGGTCATGTTACAATTGTGTGTGTCTGTTTTTGAATCCTCAAAATGTCTGGGTGTTGTGAAAGTAATCTGCTACTAAAACTGTCATCAGCAATAGATTTTATTTTTTAAGTTATCTGCCCCCCCCTGTATGATATATTATACAGAACTGAGTCAGGAATTCTATTTACATGTGTTGGGGTGATTTGCTTTCCTATTTTAAAAGTCAACCACATTCAATTGAAAAGAACATACTACAATCACATACTACAATCACATACTACAATCACATACTAGAAGTACATTTTTAACTTTTGTGCAATAGATTTGACCACCCCAGGACATACAACTTTTTATGCATATTATTTTCACTATACTACATTAACCCTTTAAGCCACACAATAGCAGAAAACTTCATTGGCGGTGGTGGTTTAATTATCTGTGTTGGGCTTCATTCAGAGTCTGGAAGAACTTGCTTTCTGCAATGACATGATGAGAGAAACCAATTGAATGTCTTTAAAACAAAGGAATACCTAAAAAATACATTTCACAGAGTTTTGATATTCTTCACATATCAGTTTTCAAGCTTTGTTTTTAACCATTCTACACATTATGCCGTTGGCTTGTCTCGGGGAACCCCTGTCCTGTCAACAATCCTCTACAGAATGACTGTCCGAGAGCTAAAAAATATCTCCAAAGAAAACTACTTTGGTACAAGAGGGAATATGAGGAGTGGCGAGGTTGGCGTACCTGTCCTCCGGGAGAGCCCTTTCATCTGGCACGTTCCCAGGTCCACCTGACAGGTGTAGAGACCCAGGCACCCTGAACACTGGCCATGACCACTGCAGCTCCTCGACTGAATCCCGCTGCAGCCTCGCTACAAACACAGGACAATAAGTCAGGCGAACCGATCGAGTTCCTCATGCTTGTACAGACACCCGGACTACAGACACCCGGACTACAGACACACGAGCTACAGACACACGAGCTACAGACACACGAGCTACACAGGCTGTGAGGCACAGGTACAAGGCAGGTCTGCCAATACAGGTAATAGCCCAGGGATTAACCAAGAGAGCACTTGTACTCTGAGGGGTCAGGATGAAAAGTAACCGGAATATCTTCACCTCTGGAGTAAATGTTATGATGTATGATATGATACATCAGCATCACTCACCGTGTCAGAGTTGAATTGACCCGATTGGAACTGGCCGGAGTTCATTTGACCAAAGCTCTTTTGGTCACGACTCGCGTGTTCTCTGTTCAGCAGTTTTGGCTGGGGAAATGATCTGAATCTCCCCAAACCTTGGTTTAAACGGCCCATATCGATACGATCTATTGCTCTGCCGCGGAACAAGGAATATTCTTCAGGGAGACTTTCTTCAGGTAGATAGGACGCGTGTCTTCCTTGGCGCGACATGAAGCCAGTCCTTCCCTTGCCACCAGTACTACCAGACCAGTTCACCTGGACTCTGGGCCTACCATGCCTCAACCTAAAAACGCCCGCCTCTGCTAAAGTCAACATCAGTGCTAAAATCAAGAGAACACACATGATATTCCCAAAATAATACATGTTTTTCATTCAATCCTGAGGAAAACCTAGTATCCTAGCCTGGAAAAACCTAGTATCCTAGCCTGGAAAAACCTAGTATCTTAGCCTGGAAAGACCTACTATCCTATCCTGGAACAATTGTCTCTGTATGTCTCTCAGACATTGGGTTTATATAGGCCAGCCAAGCTTTAGAACCCCTCCTCTCTGGACTGTGACGTTTTCCATCTCTTAGATTGCCACTGAAGTTTGAAAAGAAAAGTGGTCGCCCCAGGCAGGAGAAATGTTTAACTAACCGTTCAACAGGCCAGGAGCATGGTGCACAGCTTTAATGTTCTGAAGAATGAATACGACTGATTCATTATGATCTAGGAATTATCCAACTGTGAAAATCAGCATTTAAATTGAACACTAGCAATGTTCTGTTTTTGCATTTGAGATATTTGGCGTACACCCTTATCCAGAGGTACTTAAAATAACAAGTGCATACATTCCTGACCTTGTCCCCTTTGGGGAGCAAACGTCCAACTTCTGGCACGACAAGCATCACGCTCCACCAACAGAGATACACAGGGTGTCCTAAGAGATAATAAGTGTCATCTCTAGTGCTTAAATTATTGCACTTTTCTGTTACTGTATTTTGGTCTTGGTTGCATCCCACATTGCACAATATCTTCTAATTAAGGCACTACTTCTTACCTTTGGTTTATTGGTCCTGGTCAAAATAAGTACACTAAATAGTCAATAGTCTGACATATTGAAAGCAGATTTTTTTCTGGGCCTCCAGCCACGTTCACTCACAGTGTCAAAGCAACTACCTTGTAGATTCTGACTTGGTCTTATACTGGCCAGAGAAATGATATTCTCAGTCAAAACAAATTCCTCCACAGATTTGTATTCCGAACCCATTAAATTGCCCGACTACATTCAGTATTGTATTTGTGTGCATCTCTGGCCTCTCCGGTAATTTACAGCTGCGGTTAATTAAGTGTGATTGACTCTGTCTCCACGCAGGGCGTGGATCTGGAGGGAACAGGGCCATACAGGTGAGGGAGATTTGGATGAGGACAGGGGTTGAGGCCCCAGGGATCAATGTTGGCCCCACTTCAGTTTTTTTTTCTGTCCAGTCAAATCTGGAACATATTTTGTCAGTATTACTGTATGAGCTGAATTGACCCCAATTCACTTTCACTATAATTTTTGATGGCATTGTGACCTTTCAACTTGAGCTGGTTCAACAACCAGGGAGGACACTAACTTGTGCAAGCGTGGGTTCAAATCCAGCCCATTACCATCCTAGCAGACCCTCTCCGTCCTTCCTCCTACCTTTCCTACCTGTCGTATCTAACGAGACAAATGTACACTGCTTTATATTAATGGTATAAAAACCTAACGTGTCTTCTATATTTGCACATCTCTCCGGAAGGCTACGGTGGGTGGGAGATACAACGTCCCTGTAGGTGTTCTGTCCCGAAGTGCGTCAGAGTGTAATGAAGACAGAATCACACCGGCACTCTGCCCTATTGAATCACTTCCCTTCCTGGCAGACTATAGCTTTATTTAAACCCATTTGTGTTGCAATCTGCTGCAGTGCTGTCGACAACAATCCTCCTCCTCATTCCGGCCTGGTCAACTGCTAGAGAGACTCCTTTTTTTACATTCCTAATGGCAAGCTATCCCCTATATAGTGCACTGCCTTTGACCAGAGTCTACCTGGCGCTGGTCAAGAGTAGTTTGCGGATAAGAACCTCAGGGTTCCATTTGGGATGACCCTCTTGACTATTAGCCAGAGCTGTCATTCAGGAGGCCCCAGATGACCATGGCCAGGGGCCCAGGCTTGGCTTCACGTAAACAAACCTGCAAGGGGAATGAATCGCAAAAAAGCTGAGGTGAGTGCAGCAGAACGTTCCAGAAGGCTGTCAGGTCGCAGAAACATCAACTCCATTTCGGTTTGTCTATTGTTATTTCCGAGATTTCCCGATGAACACAGCGGTTGCATGTGTATGTTGTTACTTCTGATAGGTGATGTCCGTTGCTTGGATCCCCTGGAGACAATTAATACAAATATCTCAATAACGGAGGATTAAACAGTTTGCCAAGTACAGATTCACGGAAAAGTCATCTAGTCCTCTCATGAGTTTCCATCCGTTCTACTGGCTTCATATCAAATGGTTTGTTTGAACGTTTCAATACAATCCTTTTGTGAAACGAGCTGTTTTGCAGGGTGACATCAAAACACTGTGTAGCATTGTATTTGCTTTTCATCACTTCCCTCTCCTCAAACACTGGCTGCCTTCGTGTTTCCCCCGGCCTGGAATCCATGGAGACGGTACATTTCTGTTTTCCATGTGCTTCTCACAGATGCATTTGGATACATGTGATGTCATGAAGGCGTCTGGCACACACATGGAGGCACTGGTGTAGTGTAGGAGGTCTCTCCAAGGTGACTGAGCCCCGGGGATCAGTAGTCTTCTGTGATGGGGAGTAGAGTGAAGACAGATATATTACTGTGCTGAGGTCTGGGAGATTACTGAAAGCCGAAAGCATAACAGACCCATGTGCCTCTGCATTCATCAAAGGGCTGCGGAGAGTGCACCTGACCGAGGCTGTGCTTCACATAAGATCATCACTCCTTATCTCATTCCGTTGTTGCCATGACCGCTAGGAAAGGGAGATCCTAGAAAATGCCCGGATAACTCCCAGCCGTCCAAGCAGAACCCCATCACGGACTGAAGGGTACCTGCTGACATGGGAGGACAGCTCAAATCGATGGCTGGAATGGATTGCCAGGACCCCAGCCTCTCTAATTCAGGGGCTTCTTCTGCAACCTAAACTCTTACCTGTCATGGTTACCAGACTCTAAACATCGCCAAGCACCAGACGAAGAGGAGATCAAAGTGTGAATATCCCTGATGAGGTCACCATCATTTCCCCTTGTGACCAGGGTGTTTGAAAAGAAATGGTTCTTTGCGCATTTCTTGGTTCCTCAAAAGGTTTTTGATAAAAACACCCTGTTATAGTTTAACCCAAATCTTATTTGTGAAATCATTAAAATAGGGATATAGATTTTCATAGTAGAGTGTATCAAATTAAAAAAGTGAGCCACATTTTGCCAGGCAACTGTCAAGAATCTAAGAACTGACATGAATTCAATCTGCCTGTCCTACGACTACCTGAGCCGGCCAATCACCACCTCATTATTTCATTCTCCCTTGTGTCTCCATAGCAACCCTACTGGTGTCCTTTGCCCTGGGGAAAGAATACTGTTTGGTAACACTTGCATACAGTGATAGTTGTGATGCTGATATTATATGGTAAACCATTCAGCAGGCGCTTCTATCCAATACATGGTAATTGTGCTTGCACACACTTTATGTATGGTCCAGTAACAATAAACAAACAAATATGAGTACAAACAAGCATCATTTTGTTTGACCTGCGTTCAAATGCTATATTGAAGCAGTTCCCTCTGGCTGACTGTTGAACTTGCCCGGTTTATTGAAATGTATTTTTTACATTTAACAGCATATACACTTTTGGACAGTACAATAAATACTTTTTACTTGTTATTTTATTAATGTTAATTTGTATATACACAATATAATTTTACAAGCGTATACACCTTATTTACATGGAAAAATAAATGTAAACATTTCAGGTGGCCTAAGACCTTTGCACAGTAAACATGGGGGTCATGGCAAGAATCAAATTGATGTATTTTGCTTGTTGCAGGTGTCATGCCATGTCTTGCCATAATGCTTCTGCCCCCAGTCTTTGCTTCTTGTCTTTGAGGTCAACTAGGGTTAGATAAAGAGGGAACACTGGGTTACCCTGACCCAAACATTTGGGTTACGTGGATATCCCAACCTGTTACGTGGATATTCCAACCTGTTACGTGGATATCTCAACCTCATACGTGGATATCCCAACCTGTTACGTGGAAATCTCAACCTCATACGTGGATATCCCAACCTGTTACGTGGATATCCCAACCTGTTACGTGGATATCTCAACCTCATACGTGGATATCCCAACCTGTTACGTGGATATCTCAACCTCATACGTGGATATCCCAACCTGTTACGTGGATAGCCCAACCTGTTACGTGGATATCTCAACCTCATACGTGGATATCCCAACCTGTTATGTGGATATACCAACCTGACAGGTTTCATTTAACCATAAATTGGGTTTTATTAACCCAGCTAATGGTTCTTTATCAATTTAAATGTGCTGTCCTCACTGAAGCTTACAAATGCCAAGTAACTCAGTTACTCTTAAGAATGGATTGGATTTCTTGTGACCACAGAGATTTAGAACAGCCGTTTAACATCCCTTTTAATAGACATCACACTGCCGCTCAATGTCCCTTTCACTGCCCTGGGGCGTTCTCATTTAGACTAGAGGACTAATGCCCTCTGCTGGTCCTCCAACACCACCTTCAGTAGCATATGGTATCCCATCCAGGGAGTCACATGAACCACCCTGCCTCAGAAGCAGGGAGGGTAAGGAGTGAGGCAGTTGCCTCAAGGGGCAGTACAAATGACGTTCTTATCAGAAGACCAAAAGGGTTTTATTTGAACACTATAATTTAAATAATTGAAACAAAATGGTAGACATCCCAACATTTGTCTTTTGAGAAACTCTCCCTCAGGACAACATTAAACAGATTTAAAAACAAGTCAATCAATTCTTTCAGGCTCCCTTTCGAGACTGACAGATCCTCACAGATCCTGGCAGAAGTGAGACTGTACTAAAATAACCTATGACTCAGATGCAGGGAGCTCTTAGTCAGAACTGTCGAGGTAATTACCAACTGGGTGCTGTGTGTATGTCAGTGTGTGTGTGTGTTTTTGCTCAGCATGTTTTCATGCTAATTACAGCCAATCAGGAAGCGATGATAGCTTCTCCCCGGGAAAGCATCGGTAAAACAAGACATCTGTGGTTCTTGACGAGGTGTCTCTGTCATCCGGAGGTGGAGCATTAATTGCATGCGTGAATATATAGTGTTGTACAGGTACAAGGAGACATGAATGGTACAGGGACTTGGGAGCACACAACAGGCACAACACACAAACACACACACATACAGTAGACAAACAATAAAAACACAGGACTTTAGCGCCCTCATGTGGTGGAGTAAAATACTTACTCCCACCCACTTTCCTGTCTGTCAAATCTCTCATTTCATTTCTACACTGCTGTTATTTAGCCGATGTTGTTAACAGAATGTGTCCAGCTGGTAGTCAGTGCTTGAAGGACAGATATGTTCTGTCAATTAAATAGGCTTTAGTTCCCAATTGTGGAGGAAGGTGAGGGTTATGCTTAACGCTCTGCGGTCAGGCAAGGTTTCAAACCTTTTGTAGGGGCAGTACAGCCAAAAGACCAGAGGTGGCAGGGCAAATTGCTTGGGTAGACATGTTGGGTTTGTGCCATGAAGGGGTGGGTAAGTCCCCCTTGCTGCTTCATGGGCCAGCACAGTGGTCTGGGAGAGGATACGATGAAACCAGTGTGTGTAGAGGCCAGGCTGACATGGTGGAACTGGAAAAGGGACTTGCCAAAGTTCTTTCTCTCTCCACATTCACTTTCCCCAGACCAACTCTCTGTTCCCAGTATTTCTAATTATAAAGAGAAAAAGGCAGGTAAAAGATGCATAGTGATCTACTCACTAAAGTGTAGGCACTCCTAAATGATCAGTGACGTCTTCCCTCAATGTGCTGTTTGTAATTCTCATCAGCAGTTTTCAGTAAATCGAAAATGGTAGGTGATTTCAAAATTGTGTCTTGCTCTGGTCGTGGCTGTGACAACCAATCAGTCACACACACCCACACACTAACATTACACGGACACAAAAGTGACTGATCCAAAGCCCTACAAGGTAATTGGAAAGTGATGGAAAGTGATAATACCTCAGCCTCCAAAGCCCCCCAATGACCTGTAGTAATCAATAACTCCTGTGGGAACGGGTCAATAGGATTTAAAGATTAGGATGTCTAGACCACCCCTAGGGGAATATGCATATCTGCTCATTCATACACACATTGTTTTAGTGATGCTTTTTGTTGTTTTCTTTGTTCCGTGAAGTGTTGTGCTGCAACATTTGTACCAAGTACCAAGTCTAGTTTTTATCACCGTTGATTTTCTCTAAACACCAGTGCATTATTCTGATTAGATATAGGGAGATCACAATCTATGTTAGGTGTAGTCAGAATTGCATAACATAATTGTTATGTATTTTCAATACCACAATTATTATTATGTATTATGAACTCCTAAAGGGTTATTTCCTGGGTAATATGATTGATTTGTATTTTACTCTGCTGCTTCGACGAGCACTCTCGCGGTACGTCGGTGCCGTTAGCCGTTTTACCAGCGGAGAAGTGGCTGTGCAGACTTTCCTCCCGAAGATTCACGATTCTTAACGGTATTTGCCGGAAGATCCGGGTGCTGTGCTTCAACTTCAACATAAACAGCAATGGCGGAGGCAGCAGCAGCATCAACAGCGGCTCCAGCAATATCGGGAGGCTGGACCAAACACGTAACCTGCAGGTAGGTCAAGTGCTTTGAACCAACTTTACACAACGATTTTGATGGTTTGACGGTTAGTAAAAGAATTGCCACCGTTTTGGCCGTTTGAGCGAGACTGACAGCCACGTCTTTTGTGCTGCGGTACGAGCTTTAGTTGTTTGTTTGTGAAACAGCCATCCGATGGCAAAAGCTCGCTTGGACATAAACTAGCTCGCCATATACCATTACCTTACACCTCCAGTTAACGAGGGATCAACATCTGAAAATGGCAACACGAAAGTGAAACGCATTTCCTACTGTAGAACCAGTACGGAACGAAACCGCCAGACACTGGCGATTTTATTCCATTTCTAATTATAACATGGTTAAATTTACCAAGGTTCTTTGACCCGTGAACATGTTTTCCCGCTGTTGTTATGTATTATGTCGTGGTTGGACAGTGGTCGAAGTGGTCACATTCCTCGACCAAAGTAAGCTTAATGCGGTAGACGTTCGTACAACCAACCAGCTAACTAACGTTCGCTAGCTGGTAAGAACCCATTTAAACCCTTCTATTAATGGTGTATATGGTTAGTTACGGAGGGTATGTGGTGAGTAACACTGAAATTGGTCTACACCGTCGATGTCAGTTTTGGTTTTTGTGTTGTCTCTCCGTTTGGTGTTTTCTAGCTAGCTGCTATCCAGTGGGCTACATTCCGTTGGATGTTTTTTGTGCAGCAATGGAGTATCGATTCGAAGCTCGTGCACTATTTGCCATTAGATTTGCGTCTAATTGGCGGCAGGCGATACGAATGTAATGTGATGAGATTACTGCGTTTGATAAGGGGACTCCACAGCGACTGCTTTATTTCCAAATAAAACTGCTCCAAGCGTTTCCCATGTGTGCCAAAGAGTTTAATTCACAAGCACATTTCAGTTCCGTTTGTTTGAAGGAATCCTGTTAATTTGCCAGGTCATTTGCATATATTTTAACTGAGCACATTATCTGTGACCCCTTGGTTATTTGCAGGTATTTCATGCATGGGCTTTGCAAGGAAGGCACCGACTGCCGATATTCCCATGATCTCAACACTAGCCAGCCATCGACAGCCATGATTTGCAAGTTCTTTCAGAAAGGAAACTGTATGTTCGGGGACCGGTGCAGGTAAAACCTTTTTTAAAGTTGACTGTGACTTTAGCAGACATGTTAAGTGTGTGCGCTTGTGGAACAGGACGAATATAAACACTGTGTGTGTGTGCTTATGGTGTCTGACTGTTGCCTAATAACTTGTGAGCTCAAATGCCTGGACTCCATCTTAAGGATGAAGGTTTCAAGAGCTGGATTCCAGAGACACTAGCGTGGCTAGTTCTTGCTAGTGTTTTTGTACTTCATTGATTCCCTGGCTGCTTAGTATTGTCGGGTGGAGAAACAAAGAAACACTGAACGCATTGTTAGTTTGAGTGAAGTGGTTGGTTAGTTGGCATTGCTTCTGAGAAGGGCGGATGTGTTTCTGGACTATGCAGTGGAGTGCTCTTTCAGCAAATCACCTGTTTGTGCTGTCTTGCTTAATGCTATGCTATACAACATGACACAAAGATCTGGGATCTTGTCGATCAAGGTGACTATTGGCCTTCGTGACGATTGAGTCAAGATTTCTACAGTTCTGATTGACTCTAAATGCTGTGAGTGTCAAATGCCAAGGCACTGTTGACTGGCAGGCGTTTCTGTGCTGCCTTGTGTTAACTTCTGGAACAATGTGGCCTACACAACACTTGCGATTTGAGGTTGTAGACAGCCTCAGGAAAAGCAGAATTCAACTGAAATATGAAACTTCTTTTTAGGGAAGGAATTGAGCGAGACACCCTCCTGCTCAATAAGCTTTGTGTTGACTGAGCTGAGATGCTCACAGACATTCACATCATGTGTTGACTGAGCTGAGATGCTCACAGACATTCACATCATGTGTTGACTGAGCTGAGATGCTCACAGACATTCACATCATGTGTTGACTGAGCTGAGATGCTCACAGACATTCACATCATGTGTTGACTGAGCTGAGATGCTCACAGACATTCACATC
>JACXGK010010142.1:0-18488 GCA_016801125.1 Novumbra hubbsi | reverse complement strand
AAGCATCACCCAGGAGTAAGGCGTTTCCTAGTCTTATTGCACTGTGTCCCTAAGACAGCTTGGCCACAAAACATACAGAGATATTGAGCATGCTCAAACCTGATTTCCTGGTTGGGCATGTAGTGTGGAAAAAAGCAAAATGGCTTGGTAAATATACAGTTGATGAAAACATTATTTCATCTCCTGCTGATAAAGAAATCAGGCATTTCAAATTAGTTATGCATTGATTTGCATTTTACTCAGTGAAATAAGTATTTGATCCCCTATCAATCAGCAACATTTCTGGCTCCCTTTTATACAACTAACGAGCTGAGACTAGCATTCTCTGAAAGGGAGTGCTCCTAATCTCAGTTTACCTGTATAAAAGACACCTGTTCACAGAAACAATCAATCAGATTCCAAACTCTTCACCATGGCCAAGACCAAAGAGCTGTCCAAGGATGTCAGGGACAAGATTGTAGACCTACACAAGGCTGGAATAGGCTACAAGACCATTGCCAAGCAGCTTGCAGATTGTGCAATTATTCCCAAATGGAAGAAACACAAAATAACTGTCAATCTCCCTCGATCTGGGGCTCCATGCCTGATCACACTTTCAATGATCATGAATGGTAAGGAATCAGCCCAGAACTACACTTAAGGATCTTTTCAATGACCATGGGACCATAATCACCAAGAAAACAACTGGTAACACATTACGCTGTGAAGGACTGAAATCCTGCAGCGCCCGCAAGGTCCCCCTGCTCAAAAGAGCACATGTACAGGCCCGTCTGAAGTTTGCCAATGAACATCTGAATGATTCAGAGGAGAACTGGGTGAAAGTGTTGTGGTCAGATGAGACCAAAATACAGCTCGTTGGCATCAACTCACTGTGTTTGGAGGAGGAGGAATGCTGCCTATGACCTAAAGAACCCCATCCCCACCGTCAAAGATTGGTGCAAACATTATGCTTTGGGGGTATTTTTCTGCTAAGGGGACAGGACAACTACACTGCATCAAAGGGACAATGGATGGGGTCATGTAAAGTCAAATCTGAGGTGAGAACCTCCTTCCCTCAGCCAGCGCATTGAAAATCGGTCGTGGATGGGTATTCCGGCATTCATGGCAACAAAGGAGTGGCTCAAGAAGAAGCACGATAAGGTCCTGCAGTGGCCTAGCCAGTCTCCAGACCTTAATCACATAGAAAATCAGTGTAAGGGAGCTGAAGGTTCGAGGTGCCAAACGTCAGCCTTGAAACCTTAATGACTTGGAAAGGATCTGTAAAGAGTGGGACACAATCCCTCCAGAGATGTGTGCAAACCTGGTGGCCAACTACAAGAAACTTCTGACCTCTGTGATTGCCAACAAGGGTTTTGCCACCCTACAAAGTCATGTTTTGCAAAGGGGGTCAAATACTTATTGCACTTATACAAAAGTCTGCTGCTCAAGTCAAAATGCAAATCAATTTGAAATGTGTTTTTCTGGTCTCTCACTGTTCAAATAAACCTACCATTAAAATTCTAAACTGATTTAGATTTCTTTGTCAGTGGGCAAACATACAAAATCAGCAGGGGATCAAATAATCTTTTCCTGTATATTAACATGTCAGTTTAATATTTTTAACTAACCTAAGGCACAACAATAAATCAGTCAACTTCAAATGAAAAGAAAAGTATTGTTGCAAAAATTGTTCCCTCTGCCACTGACCTGGTCTGTTCCTTCGTTTTGTACTTTTGTCTAATGTTAAGTGCCAGCGCTCTATCAATGTTGTTGAGCAGTCTCAGTTTGGGTTTTCCACCCGTAAACTTCAGTTTTTTGGAAAGAAAATGTTCCTTTTTTTCTTTTTTTTTTTACATGCATCTGCCTCCAGCCCCTTTATTGGAACTTGACAGTTAGTGTGTACGTGTATGAGGACTGTCTGATATCCAGAATAATGTTATGCAATTCTTTGCTGCACGCAACAACAGAAAAATGCATAATGTATATACATGCTTATTTCATGGATCTAGTTCATTAGCAACAAGCAGACCCCAGTCCAGAAGGAAATGGAAATAGTTCTGATTACTGAATCCTAAAAGTTAGAAATTGTTCAGCATCTTCAGGGCCAACAAAGGATAGTCGTTTTTATTATTTCAGTAGTCACATTTGTGGCCACTGGCATGAATGTTCTGACAATAATTAGACATGGGTTAGTTTGGGTTGTACAAGGGAATGCTGTTTCATTTTGACCATATTTCCGATGAAAAATATTACGATTGTTGATCTCTAAGAATGCTTTATGCATGCAGGTATTATTAGCTTCATTATGGTGCAGTACAGAACTTCTCTGCAGCACTGGGACGAATTTATCTATTTTAACTCACTTGGTGCCTGAAGGGAAAACATCTTCCACTGAAGAACCAAGAGAATTTAATAAATGTTGACATTATCAGATCTACATCATGATGATTTTAATTTTAACAAAGCAGAAGAAGCAATATCAGCTTCCAAAAAGGAGACTCCCCATCAACTATATCAATAGAAGTTTATGGAACCTCAGTTGTGTAATATTTATTTTAGTTTACTGTTTACATTTAACAAAGCCAATTTACATTTTCAATAACCAAAAAATAGCCTTTAATTGCAAGATACTAATAAAACACACAAAAACACAAATAATTCTGATACACAAGGGAAAAGACAATAAACACACATTATACTAATTACAGCAAGTCAAACACGCAGATAGCTTTGACAGATTCAGCTGGTGCACTAATCAGAAAAGGTTTCATATCCTACTGTTTGGTTTTATGGGGTGGTGAAAGTAATTTTTTAGATTTTCACAGCGATTGGTAGATACTATGATGAATATTACACAGCAAATTGAACTGGAGATTTTATATGGAATGAAACAAGCTAGTCATAAGAAATGGGCAGAAAGGCTGTTATAATGGGCAGAATACAATCAATTTTGTATTGTAATTGCTTCCAGCTGCCAACGTTCAGCTGTTTTCAAATGCGTAATTACTGGTCTTGAAACGTACCACTGTTGGCTCCACAGATTCATAATCTCATCTTTTATTTCATATACAGTTTGTCAGTCTGCAATGAGCACAAACTGCTTTTGGTTCACATTTATACATTTGTATGAATCAGATAGAGCCTTTTGAAATGTGGAATGTTTGATTATTCAAAGTACGGTTCAGTACGGGCTTCTGAACGTGGCCAAGTCACTACCTAGCAGTACACCTGCGTCTTAGAGGATATGTATTTAAATTCTGAATGGCATACCAAAAATATCTGGGACTTCTATATGCGGGTGAAAATGGGCTGAGCACTGTCCAAGGTTGGTGGGGTTGACGGAAGACAAGGTAGCCTTTCCTCAATCACTCTCTAGCAACTACTTGTGGTAGGATGGACGCCTGCAAGCTCAATAGTAGTTTTTATCCGTAAAATGTGTTCTCTTATCAACTTTGTGCTAGAGAATACATCCTGGTTGAGCAAGTAGTATTTTTAAAACCAGAATGATTTGGTGAGATACTTCAAGATCAAAGGTTTACATTTATTCAAAAGCCTGGTTGACTCACTTTGATCTTTAAATGCACAATAATAGTTATAGTGTGTCTTTATACATAACTACATGGAAATATTTCTCATACCACAACAAATATTAAGAGTGAAATGTCTTCACATTTAACAATATATTCGGATATTCAATCCGCCCCATAGCCTCCCTTGATTTCCCAAGGGCACAGATGTAGATGTTCACAGCTCTATTCTACTGGGAGACCAATATGGAATTCACAAATGCTGCTCCCTCTCCCTTCATCTCTCAGACCGGTTTCCAAGGAGAGTGTATTTCCATTAAGAATTCTCCCCAGTCAATGCACAACTACACGAGTAATAGTAAACTTCTGGTGGATCTGCTTCAATTGAAAGGACATCTGTACATTACAATCTCCTAATTTTGACCTTCTCCACAAAAAAAACACAGAACATGTGAAAATGGTGGATATTTCAGACTTGACGCAAGGTTTGCAGGCCATTCACATTCTGATGATGGCAGGTGTCATCACAAGAATGATTAAGGCTTTTTGCTTCCACCCTAGTTGCTCTCAATTGTCTGGCGCAGTCTATAAAACCACTCCAATGAGCATCTCACAACCTAACATCACCTAAGGATAGGTGTACCTTGCGTGACCAAAGGTCCCATGTGCTTATTCTTCCAGTTTCAATGTGTGGTTTATAATAATTCAGAGGGATGATTTCCAAAGGTAATTTCACTCTGACACAGTTGGGAGAGAGTTAGGTACTTTCTGACTCTCTACCAAGTGTAATGTGTGATACACAGCAAATCATCAGGTTTTAAAGCGGTCCCAAATATACAACATCTATGACTATTTGTAAAAGACCAGTTTCCTCTAATACAATATTGTTCTATTTAAAAGAATTTAGTATAGTCTGAGTGACAAACTATACTATAATTGCATTCTAAATTAAATCTGACTGAATGTGCTTCCATTTTACTTTCTTTCCTGCAGTTGTATTCATCACTTGAGCAGTGTGGGGAGGAGCAGGGTAAAGGGATTGATGGGAAATGTTGAAAGGGATCTGATTTGTCTTTAGTGAAACGGATAGTAATGGTTTATTATTATAATGTAGACATACATACAAACATACACCCCTCAACCTCAAACCCATAATGCAATTATTGCATGGTAATTAAGTAGGGGAGCTCCCCAATTTATGTAATCTCACATATATATATCTTTTTTTATTACTATAGCCACCCTAACTCCTCCTACAGTTCTTGTGCCACGGAAGCATGACGGGTATGTGCGTCTCGTTTCCGATGGTGTTTGCTAATGTTTTGTGGAAGGTTTCGTTACAAGGTTTAGAATATATTTACGTTTTTGTGGCAAAAAACACAACCAACTTGCTATACTTAACGGTTAAAGTATAAGAATAACTCTCTGAAGAATTGAGAAATCACATAGTTGTTGTGCAGAGACTAGGTTTATTTGTCTCTGTTAGCTGACCACTTGGTGAGTTAAATTTAATTGTGCAGTCTAAGGTAAATGCTAGCAATCTTTTCCAAAAGTCAAAATATAATGTTATAATAAAATTGTGCTAAACAATATTTGTACTAAAATAACTCATGAAGACTCAGTGAGTATTCGGTAGCACTATGCTACCACATGATATGTAAAGTGTGACGCCATTTCATGGTTCCACTCTGAACTAGACAACATGTGGCAAATAAATATGTTTTGTTGCAGTTTACTATTTGAAAGTTGTTTTCATAATCACATAATCATGTTCAAATTATTTGATGCATATGATTTAAAGATACCATTGTTGTAGTTCACAACAAATGTAATATTTTCTACTTATTTTCTGCAGCTGGGTAGTTAATCCATGAATCAATCACCAAAAGTGTTGACCTGTTCTTCCTATGCACAGGTCCGGTTTTTGTATTGGGATTGACACGTTTGATGGCGAGTCTACCCATGAAGACCTACTGCTTAGGAACATTTAATTCTGTTAATTTTGTGTGGGGGATCTGATCACCCCACCTGTGCGGTTTGACAGTTGTGTGTTTGTGTTGTAATCAGAAAGTTGTATTTTGATTTCTATTAAGATGTTCAACAGTGAGAAAATGAGAAAGGTGCACCCAGGTTATTGTTCAACAAATTGTAATATCTTATATTGGAATTCATTTATATTTAGTTATTCAAATATGTTACATTTGAGTAAACCTTTCACAACTTAATATAATTACACCTCCTTGTCTCTAGTTTGTTGTATAACATCCTCACTGTACCTTTTTGACAGCTATTCTGTCTTTTTTATGCGGAAGATAGGTAGCTAGCTAACTAATATCTTTTTTGTTTTTGTATTTGTATTTTGGCCTGCTAAGAACCGGGGGATTATCTGTGTTAATTTACTGCCAGTAAGGCAGCCCAAGACTATACCCAGACAATTCTATTTTCTCCTTGTTTTTTCCTCTAGTCAATCCATTGTGGTACAGCCCTCTATTGTACTATAATGCTTTATTTTAATACTTTGATTTTTGTTAACTGTATTGAATCCTTGTAGCTTTAAAGGTTAAAGTATAATCATTGTTAACTCGTGAATTTGGTTCCAGAATAACACCACACTCATGAAACTTGGAATTATATAATTTGTTTTTTCAAGACATATTCGTTTGTATAGCCAGCCCTAGACATTATCAACATAAGCGGCTAGTGAACACCGGACCACTAGGGGAAAGGGGGCCCCCAAATAGAATTTTGCTGAGGGCCCCCAAAAGGCTAAGGCCAGTATGGATTTTAAATGAAAGTATGTGGTTCAGCATAGGTGGCACATGGGTTCTTACTTTGTTTCCCCTTCACTCTCGGCTCAATAGTGAAAGTGACAGCTTGTCAAAATCGAAACACTCATCTTACAGACAATTAGGGGTCTAATTAGCTATGACAGCCTTGAAGAAGGAAGTAGATTCTGTTGATTATATTTGCTTTGTTTTCCAATCTTCTCCTATAGACCATCTTGAATGAATACTTTTCACTACCTGTTGGTTTGTGGCCCATCTCTCCCCCACTCTGCCTGCCTTTCTGACTAGTCTTATAGCTATTACACCCTCGCTCCTGTCATTTTAACATGTACAATACATTTTGCTGATGTCTTTTTATCAGAGATCTTATTTAATGACTGATAATGATTGATTTCCATGATGACAGATCAACAATCTACTGTTGCATGGCACTTATATCCGATATACCTGCTGGTCTCTTTCTCTCACTCTTTGCCTGTCTGATCATTCCTATCGTTTTCCTCTGATGATCATACAAACGTAGCATGAATCCAATTCTTAAAATATTGCACACACTTAGGACCCATGGCTATATCAAGATCATTTTAAACATCAAAATAATATTGTCAGATGTGGTGTGGAGATTGTTACCAAGAATGTACTGACAATTATACACAATGTACTTTCTGTGAATACAAAATGTAAAGCCACAGTGATCCACTTACCCAGCCTACACACTGCTCATCATGAAAGAATGAATGAGAATGTCGGATTTGGTCGAAACAGGACTGTCACAAGTTCCAGCGTGTCTTTTTTTTTTTAATTTAAATAGTCAAAAGTAGTAATAGTAAACGTATAACACAAAATATATTATTGTGGGGGAAAATTTTAACCGTTTCTAATATTGAGGGGGACATGTCCCTTCAGTACCTGTAACACATGGTAATTGACACCCCTATTAAATGGTTAGCGGTTGTGTATATGGCAACAGCAGCGTTTCTAACAACTCAGGTAAAGGCTAAAGCCAGTTTAGCAAATGTAGCTCTCACTTCCTTTATATTGCAGTGTTTTGTAATGTCATTAATAGGGCTGTCACTGTTATGACATTTTAGTTAACTTGATTAATTGTCAAGCAAATACGTGTGATTATCATATTGTCTATATTTTTTATATTATGCAAATATTAGAGTGTAAGACAAATAATATTGTAGAAATACACATGGCGAATCCATAGATGATTCTTCAAATTTTTTAGTGCCATCATTCTAAATCAAATCAGGCATTTGCCTCCTCCAAATGATTGGCTCTTTAAATTTGGCACATTTCATTTGGGGTCACTAAAGTGAATTAAAATCAGTGAAAAGTTTGTAATTTTGGTGAAATATGCTTCCAATAATGTATTTGTATTAAGGCCAGACGCTACAGGTGAATAGGCACATTTTTTACTGATCGACATCACCATGAAACTTCCCAAGTTGATTGCTTACATTAAGTCAATACATTTTTGTATTACAAGTTTTCTGAATATTTTATTGAAATATGCAAATAATATGCAAATGAGGCATACTTTTATTAAACATACATACATTTCCAGAACAGAAATCTAAACATTGGATAAAGCTAGGTTCAAAATTCTTTTGTAATTTTGTTTACAATTTAGAGTCAAAGGTTTTTACAGAGGATATTTTTGATATCCCTTTTCATCACTCCAGAAATCTGAAAATACTGACAACAGCCACAAAAAAAAATTGCGTCATGTTTTAGGCTATAAATTATATATGAACAACCAAAAACAAACAAACCTCTGTAAATACCTTCAAAATATAGATAGGAATACAAATGGAAAGTTTGATGCATGTAAGTGCTACTAAAGTTGAGATTTCTGGCTCAGAGTATGAGTAAAAACTAATTTTGAGATTGTAAAATTCCTTAATTTTTTTGAGGAAACCACTATTTACAGACACAAAATCTTATCAAATCCTTAGCAACAACAATCGAGAACATCTCAAACATATTTAAACTGGTAACTGAATAACAGCATGACCTTCAACTGAACAGAACCATAGTATCACCGTCACACATATACACGCATACACTGCCACTAGTATAACTGCCACCCTAGTTTGTTGTGTGTCCATCCTGCATAACACTTCCTAGTTACCCATGCCTGCTCCATATTTAGGTCCCTCATCCATTTCCTGCTGATGCTTTTTCAGTTTTTTGCAGTGCGTAGACTCCTGCGCATATGTACTACACTGGCAGTAACTGAGATTCTGAACATATCAGTTTCCTTCATTGCACCTACAGTAAAAACTGTGGCTAGGAGCCACAGAAGCATAACACATAATGAGAATAACCTCCCCGACTTCCTTGCCAGAGTAATCCTTTGTAAGCTGCTCCAAAGCACATAGAACTTCTTATTGTGTTATGTTTCTGCCAATAAAGTAAAAAAAAAGAAAAAATATTGGTTGGCTAAATTATTTTAGTAATGTCCACTCAAAAGGAAAAGTCTGTAGCCTACTGTAAAAGTAAAACTGACCACATAATAATAACACAAAATTCATAAAATGTTACTTTATTAAGCTGTAACACAAATAGATTAAGGCTACAGTGGAGCCTTAGGTAATAAAGCCTGAGGGGGAAATGAAACAACAATGCCACCCTTTATTAGTTTCTGATGTTATCCATAAAGCCACTAAGAGAGATGCATTTCTTGTTTCCCCACAAGAATCTAATCCTCAGTTTAAGGTTTTGTCTCTCCTTTTGTTGTTTTACTTGGTTGAGTTTAAGTGTTAACCATTACAAAGAAAACCATTAAAAGGATGTCTCTGACCACATGCTCTGCTCATCGTGTCCTGCCTCACTGGAACCGTAACAATGACTTAAAACTTAAAATACATACAATAACTTTACACTTCAATAACACCTAGCAATGTGTGATTGGTTTTCACATTGAACCTTACAGCAATAAAGTTCAAAGGTGTTCGTGCAGATAGTCTGGTTGTTCTTTTTTTCCATCATAAATAATGAACAAGGTTAATGATGCTAAAGGAAAGGACAGCTACCACCGGGCCATACATAGATCTGTCTTTAATTCAGACTGGCAAGGCCCCGGTCAGCTAAAAAGAGTTTCAGACATGATGGTTAAGTTATAACAGTTTTAAAAGTTTAATATTCTGTGGAAAGATTTATTTCAGCATATTGGGAAATAGCAACTTATGCAAAAATAGAGTGGTAAATATTTTTACATCACTTAACTAATACCCCTTAATAACCACAAAGTCCATTTCAGCCAAATAATATCATCCTGATTTCTTAACTAAACTTACTTGCACTACATTTAGTTATAGAATATGACTATTTATTCAGAAATTTAATTATGTATTATTTAATCCATACAAAATGCTTTAGCCACAAGATCTCTAATTAATTAAAAACACCTGCAAAGTTCTCCCAAGTAGGTTAATTTATGCCTTCAATGCCTGGTCAGGGCTCCCTTCTGCATGAATTACTGCATCAATGCGGTGTGTCATGGAGGCAATCAGCCTGTGGCACAGCTGAGCTGTTATGGAAGCCCAGGTTGCTTTGATAGCGGCCTTCAGCTTGTCTGTGTTGTTGGGCCTTGTTTAGCTTTTTCTCTTGACAATACCCCATAGATAAGGGGTCTCAAACCGGTTCCACGGAGGGCCGAGTGTCTGCAGGTTTTAGTTTTTTCCTGTAAATTGGTTCCAGGTTCAGACCTAAATACCCCGATGAGGGTAGACCTAACCAATTAGTGACATAATTAATCAATCAAGTACAAGGTGAGAGTGAAAACATGCAGACACTCGGCCCTCCGTGGAACTGGTTCGAGACCCCTGCCATAGATACTCTATGGTTCAGGTCAGGCAAGTTGGCTGGCCAATTAAGGACCGTATTACTAAGGGCAGCAAACCAGTTACCAGTTGTTTTGGCACTGTGGACCGGAGACAAGTCCTACTAGAAATCAAGTTCAGTATCTCCATGAAGCTTGTCAGCAGAACAAAGTGGTAGACCGCTGCATTTACACTGGACTTGATAAAGCACAGTGGACCAGCACCAGCAGATGACATGGCACCTCAAATCACTGACTGTGGAAACGTCACACTGGTCTTCAAGCAACTTAGATATGTGCCTCTCCACTCTTCATCCAGACTCTGGGACCTTGATTTCCAAATGAAATACAAAATGTACTTTAATCTGGAGAGGTCTTTGGACCACTGAGCAATGTGCCAGTTATTATTCTCCTCTGCCCAGGTAATACGTTTCTGGGGTTGTCACTGGTTCTGGAGTGTTTTGACATTAGGATGCAACATTTGTAGCCCATTTCAAGGACACGTCTGTGCGTGGTGGCTCTTGATACGCTGACTTCAGCCTCAGTCCACTCCTTGTGAAGCTTACACAAGTCCTTGAACTGGCTTTGCTTGACGAGGCTGCGGTAATCCCTGTTGCTTGTGTACCTTTTCCAGTCAACTTTCCATGAATATGCTTTGATACAGCACTCTGGAAACAGCCACCCTTTTCAGCAATGACCTTCTGTGGCTTACCCTCCCTCATGGAGGGTGTCAATGAGTGTCTTCTGGACAACTGTCAAGTCAGCATTCTTCCCCGTGATTGTGGTTGTGTAATGAACCAGACTGAGAAATGCCTCAGGGAGTTAATTAGCTGATTAGAGGCATTCTCAGGTTGACAGTTCCGCATTAAATATTTCATTGCGATATTTTGAGATACTGGATTTTTTTATTTCCATGAGCTGTAAGCCATAATCATCAAGACTGAAACAAAAAAGGCTTGAAATTGTATACTTTGTGTAATGAATGTAGAATAAATGAAAGTGTCATGGTTTGATTTGCATTATGATAAAAGAACATGTTTTCACAACATTCTTATTTTTTTAGATGCACCTGTATGTTATGGAGATTGATGATTGCAAAATAAGCAGATATTACTCCAACCAAGTGACAGAATTGTGGTCATTATTTGTAGTTGTTGATAAAAGGTATGTTTTACATTAGTGAATAAATGTGCACATTGCTTTTCTGTTCAATTTAGTGTGAACCATCTTAAGCCTTTCTCACTTGTAGCCTTTAAATAACATGTACACAAATACACAAATCGATTCAACAGTCAATTTCATAAGAACACAAAAATATAGACATCTATAGCAGTTTTCGGTATTACCTTTTTGCCGTGGTGATGGGGTTTTTGTCATTACAGATGCATTGCTACAGGTGTTATTAGTAACTTCCACACTCATATTTCCATTTCTGTTCACGGATGAGTTGCTCTGCATTTGCGACAAACAGTCATGGAATGTGAACGAAGAACTGTCATTTGAAGTTTGTAAAGCCATATTTCATCTTGGGTCCTCAAACAATTAAAATCAATTGAAATAACTTTTCATCTCTATTTGGTAAAATATATTTGCCAAGCCATCTAAGGAAAACAAAAATGCACGCTAACAAATTCATGTCCAGATGATCATTTTAATGTTTCCTTCTCTACTGACGACATGACACAAAAATTGTGTAGGCAAGCTGTCAAAAATGTAGAAGAATGCAGATCCGTTTGCAGACTACAGTAGCTGGGAGCACACGGGCATCATTGTTGCGCAGAGACCGGACTTTCTACCACAGAAAGAAAATGAGGGATTGAGCTTTTAGACTGAGGCATCTCCCTCTCTCCCCTTTTCTCTCTCCGTTTTCTGAGTGTTGGAGTGTCTCACACATGCCTGAGTTTGGGAGGGGTGTTTGGAATGTGTGGTCATGCAGTTGTTCAACTCCAACACAGCAGCATAGAGCTTGATACTGCCTCCCTGTGGAAGCATGCAACATTTTTGCACGGTTTACATTATGATTTGTTTTCATTTGGTTTATCGTCCATTTGAATTGTTTTAAATTTAGATTTGAGATGTTTTATTTATTTTTTACTATTTCTCACATTGTAGAATAATGAATACATCAAAACGTGGAATAACACATGGAGTCATGTGTGACCCTGTATGTTGTATTTTAATTTGTCATCCATCTGTATATACACCGATGAGTCAAATCAGTATGACCACTCACAGATGATGAAAATAATGTTGATCATCTCCTAACAAGATCATAAGTCAAGCTTTATGTAGATCAGATGGTAAGCCAACAATCAGTTGTCGTGGTCAACAGAGAGTTCAGACCTAAACCACTTGAGTAGGACCAAATTGTTATGGCCAGACTATCGGGTGTTCCAGCAGCTTCTAATTCATCGCAGACCTGCTTTTGTGGTTCTTGGTCAACTCTGGCCATCCTACCCCAATGTCTCTTAACAGCATTTGATAGCTTGCGTGGTCTTCCTGATCGTAGCAGTGACACAACAGTGCCATGTACTTTATACATACAAACAATTATTTGCACAGTGGATCTTGGGACCTGTAGCTGCTTTAAAATGGATCCAATTGACTTTCCTGACTTGTTCAAGTCAATGACCCACTTCTTCAGATCTACGCTGAGCTCCTTCGTCTTGCCCATCATCACCCTTCTGGTTGAGTCACGAGTGTATCAAACAAGCCCTATTGAGCTCAGAGTCACCAGCTGTAGTCAATCATAATCACTCATGAGAAATTAAAGAGGTCATGTCACAAAGCAATTTTGATTGCTACAACTTTCTACATCACCACAATTGATTGTTAAAGTTGCTATATAGTATATTTTTGACCCAGTAGATTTGGTCATATTTTCAGAAAAGCCATAATAAAGTCATAAAACAACCAAATTTCACAACTGTTTTATGTGACAAAGAAGTATGGGCTCCAATGAGTTGTAGTAACTATTGGAAACTCATACTGCCATGACATACATGTTCTTTACAAGTGTATGAAACTTTTGACCAAAACTGTACATGTTTTGTCCAGATGTTTCAAAAGATTAAAAGTGGGTAGGGATTTATGGCCAAACAGTTGTATTAACTGTTTCTAAATAGAATAAAAGGGGGTTAGGGTTTATGACTGTTTGCTTGTGTCAGGGTTTGTACAGATGTTTTAAAAAAATCGCAGTGCACCCCACACGCACCTACACATCATTAGTGATTAGATACCCTATTTAAGTTGTGTGTGTTTTTGCCCGTCACGGGTTATTGTTTAGAAATGTGATCTGCTGTTTGTCGTCCTTTTTTTAAAAGTAAATAACCAAAGTGAAATTTTGTTTTGTTTCTTTTAGTTTTGCCGTGGTATCCTCCTCGCACATCACAATTCGAAGTCAATGGTCTAGTCTCACATGCAATGCATGCATCATGTGAAAGAGTGGACACAAAAATCAAGATATCTGTATTTGGCTGTGTAGAATTTAAGAGCCGTAACACTGCATTTGTCGATAGATCAGTTTTTGGCGTGGTCAGATTTTCTTTAAAGATGTTTTAAAAAGATTAGGCATGTGACATGTTTTTATAACCAGGCATTTGTGTTTTGTTTTCTAAGGTTCGTGATGGAAGTTCTAACAAGAAATAATGGTATTGATACTTGTAAAATACCGGTGAAAAACCAGAGATGGCCCTGACTAATGAAACAGGGCATTGAATGGATGAAGGAATAGGGGAAGAATATGTTCCTGAATTACTTGATGCGCCAAAGAAGCATTTTCTTAATTTGTC
This sequence comes from Novumbra hubbsi, assembly GCA_016801125.1. Lineage (NCBI taxonomy): Eukaryota > Metazoa > Chordata > Actinopteri > Esociformes > Umbridae > Novumbra > Novumbra hubbsi. Next base: position 4,573 of record JACXGK010010142.1, on the reverse strand, counting down.
TAGGACGCAGACACATTCGTTTAAGATTTTGATGGACAAGTATGACAAGCCTGATGGAAAGATAATTGGCTTTGCGTTTGATTAACATATACAAATTCAACATTAGGCGTGGAATATCAGATCAATGATTGGGAAGTACTACGCAATTTTAAATTAGAAACACTAACTTGACTGTTGAAGTTGATACAGAAACCACGCTCTAAGGACCTATGTCACAATAGAAAAGGTAGGCCTAAAGTAAACCTGTTTAGTACCACGGCATCTTTGATACCTCAGGAATCCAAGGGGAACCCTGTCACTATGTCACAATCTTGGAAAAGATTGAACATTTATCAGCCTACTATATCTTTACTTAACAAGATGGCGCGGTGGATGGCAGCCTCTGTTTTGATTTGTGTTGTTTTTTTCTTGTTTTGTTTGTAAAGTCAGTTTTCTGTTTGGATACCCGGAGTTCTTTCACCAGAGCTACACTGGGTCACTCTGATCATGTCATGGTCCACCTGATTCCTTCAAGCTCTGTAAACCAGTTGTAAGGAATCTTCTGGCATGCTTAGAGTGTACTGACTGGGATGTTTTTAGGACTGCTTCCAACAGTCTGGATGAGGTCAAAGAGGTTGTGATGTTATACATTAGCTTCTGTGAGGACTGCTGTATTCCATCACGCACCAGAGTGAGTTATAACAATGACAAACCAGGTTCACAGGTAAACTCAGACGGCTAAGGATTTAAAAGCAGGAGGCATTTAAGAGTGGGGATAAGGACGGGTTTAAAGAGTCAAAGTACAGTTCTAGTAAGGAGGTGAGAAATGCTAAACACCTGTACTGAGAGATTACAACAACAATGCTCAGCTAACGACTCTGCCTCTGTCTGTAGGGGCTTTAGACAGATCACCATCTACAAGCCTAAAGCCCCCCATTCCATTAACGATTCTCGCCTGGCCAACAACCTGAACATGTTATATGTCGTGGAGCTCCGCCCCCTAGAGGCGTAGCTCTAGCGGTTTACCCATGCCGCATAGCGGCCAACTGAAAACAAAATGAACTAGCTCAGCCAATCGGGGCACACCTGCCCCTATATCTGAGCGTGTGCCCTTTACACCACGTCCCATTTTTCTTCTGCTTCGACTGAACTTGATGTACTACTGGTGATTTATTCTTCACGAATCACGACATCATGCGAAGATTTTTAGAAGCCGCCTGCCGCTGCTCCTCCTTGGACGCCGGGGAAGACCGGCACACTGTTTGCGTGTCGTGTCTTGGACCGTGGCACGCCAAGGAGGGTGTTCTAGAGGCACCAGCATGTGCTGCTTGTGCAGCCTTACCTTGTGCAGACGCTCGAGTGTGGAGTTCCCGCTCGTGGCGACCAGTCGAAATTCCAGCTTCGAATGGAGTTCCAGTCCGTCATCGAGAAGGCGGCGCTGAGGCTGGAGATTCCTCTGCCCCCCCCTTCAACCTCCTAAAGCCATTTCATTCATGTCCCACGCTTTGTGGGCTGAACAGGTTACGGAGTCACCTGCGCCTGAGCCGAACGTACCAGGACTTTCGTATTATGCCGAAGGTTCTTGGACGGCTCCGGTGCTGGCGAAAGCGCCAGTACGGTCCTACCTTCCATTCACCATGGTGGAAGGACGACAGGAGGCTGTTCGTCGTGCTGTGCCCCCTTTAGAACAAGAGTTGGCCGCACATTTCCAGATTGGTTGGCAGAACAAAAAGCCTCTGCTTCCCACGTCGAAGGACCGGTTCACGGCGCACATGCTGGACAAGTGCTACGTGTTGGGGGCGCAGGCTGTGGCGGCCTCCAACAATGTGGCCTTGTTGGCATCAGCTGCCGCCAGGATGGTATCGGGTGCGTTGGACGAGATCTCCCGGATGCTGGCGGCTATTTTACATCTGAACCAGGCTCACGCTGTTTGCGCGGGCCGGTCGATGGCATCCTCCATGGTGGCTCACCGTCGTCTGTGGTCGTCTTTGTCCTCGTTGAAAGAGGCTGACAAAGCGCCACTCCTCAACGCCCCGCTGACGCAGACAGGATTTTTCGGGGAGGCAGTTTTGACGGCGATCGACTCCTTTAAGCGGGTCGACAACGCGAGGTCGGAGTTGTCTCGACACCTGCCGCTGGCCGGACGGATGGCTCGTCCAGGACCGCCCTCCCGTTCTTCTGCGACGCAGCCCCCGAAGAGCAGCGTGGCGTCTCGGCGGCAGCATCGTAGGCAGCTGGCTACCTCAGCGACGGTGACTACGACAACGGCTACGAACCAGCAGGCGCAGGTTCCCGCCCAGGCTACGTCTACCCGCAGAGCGGGTGCCTTTACCTTCGCCCCAAAGTTTGACAATGGACCTTGGCCGGCGAGTAAACATAAACGTTGACTAGGCGTGGAGTTGGCAGAGGACGGCGCAGTCGCCGCCTCAGCCCCCACTTTGACACCTAGTTCTGAGGAGATGGAGGTGTCGCGCTTTGTTGCCGGCACGGCCCCCTTGCCCAAGAATAAAAAAGTAAATTTTTATTCTGTTTCAAGTGTTTTTCATTCTGTAGGGTCTGATGCCCCTGAACGAATTACGCCTAAGCTTCACTATCCGTGTGGGGACAGTTTAGCTACGCCATTGGCTACTTATCTCGCACCGGCTCTAATAGCCGGAACGAATAAGATACCTTTGGTTATGAGCAGTGGCGCTGGCGAGAAAGGTATTCCTTGTCGTTGGCGCCCTGTAGTTGAGAGAGTGTTTCCTTACGTGCAGGGTTGCTCTCGTTCTCGTCCCTTTTCGGGAAAAGTGAACAAGAGAAAACTTTCATCAGTCGGCGTTCAGACTGATTCTGTCGCAAGCATTAAGAACTCAACCTTACTGGTTTCAACCAGGTCCGCTTCTACGGCGGATGGGTTGTGCCTGGTTACGCGCACGGGAGCTGGATCCCGAGCACGTAGTTTGGACAGATTGTCAACTATTGACGGGCCTGTGGTTGAGCCAGCTACCAAGCGGCGTCGCTTAACAGCACTCAACGGGCCCTGTCTACTGAGCGATGACGTCGTTTCGTCATCAGTACTCAGTGGCGTGGTGGGTAGCCTCCCGGGCTCTCCTTCTGGTGACCCAGGTTCGGATCTTACCCACGGCACATAATGTTTTTGGGGAAAAGAAACCTTATCAACCCCCACTACGTTGGGTGGGTCGAATAAGATGTTTTCTTCTAGTACCCCTGTGCTTCCTGCCCCCTTTCAAGTTTCGCCCCCCTTGGGTCGAGCCCCCCTCGAAGGGGAGTGCTCAGACGGCGGTGAGGGCGAGTGTTACGTACAGTGCCTTTCTGCGGAAGGCTCCTCAATTGAGAGCTCTTCCGTTGTCTCAGCGCTACTGGGATTGACTCCTCCCTGTCGGTTGATATAGGCCACCGTCGTTCGATTGTCTGATCGAACCAAGACGTGTTTTCCCTCGACCAACGACGTGAGGCGGGTCAAGACCAGCAGAACCGTCTCCAGTTCCAGCAGGTTGATGTGGCGACCACTCCGTGGCCACACACCCTGGACTGCTTGTCCCTGACACACACCCCCCCATCCCGTCAAGGACGCCTCCGTGAAAACACTCACGAACGACGTCACTCTGCCCAGAGGAACCCCTCGGTTCAGAATGACTGGGTCCCTCCAGTAGTCTAGGTCCGCCCCTAGACACTCGGGGAGCACCAAACAAAGGGACCAGGGCCGCGCGCCCCTCGGCACAGACGCGTTTGCACACCGCCCGTGGCCTCCGGGATTACTTTACGCGTTCCCACCACAGACGTGCATTGCGCGCTTGTTGGCACGCGTGAGGCTAGACCATCTCTATGTGATCCTTATTGCTCCGGACCGTCCGTCAGCAATATGGTATCCGGAGTTAATACAGTTGTTAGTGAGAGCGCCGTGGACCCTTCCTCAGCGCCAGGACGCACTGTCTCAGGCGGAGGGCTCGATTCAGCATCCACCGTCGTTGCGCGGACAGCTGGCGGCTTGGCTCCTGAAAGGGACCGATTAGCACACTGGGGTCTGTCCGAGGACGTTATACGTATGATTCAGGGGGATTGAGCTGTCTCTACCTCCAGAGTCTATGCCGCTCGGTGGAACATGTTTGTGAGCTGGTGTGACAGGATCCATGTAGATCCGTTTTGTTGCCCAGTAGAGCGGATACTCTCCTTCCTGCAATATGAATATGGTTTTGGGGAGAGGTCGGATTTCAGCCACACCCTGGTTAAACGCTTCATGACTGGCACACGGCGCCTACGCCCTGTGGTTAGGACTGGTGTGCCGAAATGGGAGCTGTCTACGGTTCTTTGTGCTCTGTGTGAACCACCTTTTGAACCTTTGACACGGACTTCGTTGAAGGACTTGTCTTTGAAGACAGCTATATTATTGGCTCTGTGTTCGGCGAAACGGGTGAGTGATCTTTGTGCTCTCTCCACTCGTTCGGACTACTTGTTTATCAATGGTGATTTAAGCAAGGCTGTGTTACGACCGAACCCTACTTTTGTGCCTAAATCTATCACAAGTTCTTTTCGATCTCGAGTGATCGAGTTGCATGCTTTCTGTCCTCCACCTCATAAGGAGGAGGAGGAG
>JACXGK010010141.1:7894-18609 GCA_016801125.1 Novumbra hubbsi | reverse complement strand
AATCCCACCACCCATCTCTCTCTCTCCACTATTGGTCCAATCCCACCACCCATCTCTCTCTCTCCACTATTGGTCCAATCCCACCACCCTTCACTCTCTCACACTATTGGTCACATCCAATCACCGTTGGTCTGCCCTCTCTCTCTTTTTATATTTATCTGTAAACAGTTGCAAAGCCCATCTCTGTCTCTCTTTTTCCTGTCTGTCTTTCCATTTCTGTTTTCCTGTCTAACTCCTACCATCCCTCCTCTCTTCTCCTCCACCCTCCTCCACCCCCCTATCTCTCCCTTCTCTCTCTCTCTCTCCCTCCCACGGGCCACCCAACCCAGCTTGCCTCCACCAGACTTCGACATGTACACTCATTCATTCATTCCACCAGTGCCAAACAGACAAGTGCAGTGTGACTATCTTTTACCCTTCCTAGTTCACCACACTCCCACGCACACACACACACACACACACACACACACACACACACACACACACAGGTGAGCATGCACACCTGGCAGGCAAAAGTTCTCCCCTGCCCACATACCTCATTTGACTATAGCTAGTTTCAACAGAGATTCGCTCCACCACTTTCTAATACCTTCAAAGTGACACTCGTTACGCTTCTCCCTCTGACAACACAGTCAGGTAAAGAATCCCTACATGGTAAATGACTCATTGACGTTGTCTTTTGTCTGGAAGATACTGTAACCACTCTATGTACTTAAGAAGACGGAAATACTTGTCTGTCACTCCCAGTCATCCCAAAATGTCGCTGTTAAGTACATAACTCTCAATGAAGTCTAGCACTTCAGTAGGTGTATTATAACATTAATGTGACTTGTCTTTTATCAACATGTAAGGGATGTCGGCCTTGTCCTCCTCCACCTCCACCAGGAAAAACTGGCGTCCTCCTGCTCCTCCACCAGGAGATACGGCTCCTTCCTCCATGACTGGCAAACCCGTCATGCCGGATCAATTACCTGAGGTGGAGATTTTCACTGAGGTCAAGACGTCAAAAAGAATCCTGCCCATTCCAACAGTCCTGTGAGTCATCAAGAGCTGCACTGCTGGCACCTGGTTGAGATGGCAGTGTGAAGATCAAACGTGCCGATTGGCCGGTAAGCAGTGAGAAGGCTAAAGGTGCTGATAGGCTGGTTGGCAGAATGACAGTAAAAGGTGCTGATTGGCAGGTTAGAAGTGCGCAGGTTTTCAAGCCACAGTATTAATGATTTGCACATTTCTTTGCAGTCTCAAATACAGGCCAAGACAATTGAAGAACCATTTATGGTTCAACGTAAACATTTTGTAATCTCTTTGTGTTAGTTTACCTACATTATAATCCTAGACATTTTGCCATGTAACTCTGTAATTATCTACGAGAGCATTTTAGTAAAACAAAATGTATAATATTGGCGACACTTTTTATTAACAGATACAGTTAACAGACGGTTCCTGCAATTTGCAGTTATCACATAACATATGAAGATAACACTAATTCATAAAAGATTATCTTGTCAACTACTTGTTTCTCAAGGATAGTTTTACTCTAGCTTATCGTGTCATCCAGTGTGCAGCAATCAATAGCATCATGGCTCTATTTTCAGAGGGGCTTCTTAAGACTGGTTGGCAAGGGTGGGGTTAAACGCTGCCCCTCTCAGTGTTCCCTACAGGGTGGCCCGAACGGAAGAGTCAGGAGACAGATTGTATAACGAGGGGCAAGAGGACAAAACCTCCAGACGACACACACACACACACACTCACACAAAAGAAAGACAAATACACAAAAGTAAGAACACACGGGTCAAGTACATACAAGCACACACGCACGCACACACACTGTGAGCAAACAACTGAAGTTCTTGTAACTAGTGAGGAGCGAAGAAAATCAGAGTAATTTCTGTCTGGTTCCCCTTCCTCCTACAAATCAGCAGACGGGGAGCGTGTGGGGATAGCTCCTTCTAACCACACACACTCCCTCATTCTCTCCTTAAGATCGATGGAAGGCCTCAACAGGACCCCTCTCTACATGATATGTTACATTATAGTAGAGCGCACTACTTTTGATTCAGGCCTAACAGGCTAGTGTCACAAATGGTGCACTTTGAAAGAAACTTTGCGAGTAGGCTCAAGTAGGCTCTTTGTCTCAAATACCCTTGTCTCTAACCCTAACCCTACAGTAGAAAATACTATGTACACTAGCCATGTTACCTGTTTCATTTAAATAGATCACCACGGTGACGACGACCCCAAGACAAAGGTTGAGAATATTTCATTACTGCCGAGCTAAACCTCCTATCTCCAATGCAGACAGGAAATGGGGAAAAAAACTGCCATATTTTACCATTAACAAACATAAACGTACTGAACTTCAAAAGCCATTTGGAATAAATGTCTGGGTAGTTAAGTCATGAAATGTTATATTTACAGTACACTCAGAAGAGTTACCGCTTTCATTACATGAGAAAAAAAAAATATATAATAGAAATAAAAATGGGCTAAAAGATTGTCAACTGACAGGAGCAACGTCAACGCCATGACTAAACCTCGTCCAGAAGGTAGTGAACAGGGTCCCTCAGAGACTGAAGCGCCACACGGACGAGCTGGCGGATGGCTGATGGGATTGATATAGTTAGCCACAACAACAGACGAGAAAGGCTGGACTGTTCTCCTCTGCTATTCTGAGGGTAACTGTAGCTCACACACACTCTCATACACACACACACACACACACACATGCATGCTGTAGATGCCACGTCAAGATGCTTCGGAACGTCTTGGCTGTCAGTCAGGAGACTCAGCTCAAAAAAGAAGGCTTGTCTATATAAAGCTACAACTTGTGATCTGAGAAAATGGGCACAACTTTCGTTTCAATTTGTAGATTCTTTGCCGACTTCAAAGCGCATCGGGACCTCGCAGCACCACAGTACCTCCACTATCTTCACCCTAAATTGTACGGCTTTATTATACCGTTGTTGAATCAGTTTGATTGTACTGAGAAAGAATCCCGGATTGTGGCTTTAGGCTCTGCCGTTCAGCACATGTGGCCAAATGACTGGGGCCTAGGCTGTATCTGCCACTTCATCACTCAGACACCCACAGGGAGTTGACCTCTGCCGTAATCTTCCATCATTACTCTAACCGCAAAAGAAGATGCTTTCAGGGTGTAGATATAAGAATTGAAGGCAGAATGTGCACTAGCGGTTGATGCACACAGAAACCCTCGCACACACACACACACAAGACACAAACAAACAAAGAGACGTTACAGGGCACACAGGAACACACAAATACACGTTACAGTAAACACACACACACAAATACACGTTACAGTAAAAACACGCACACAAATACTCACAAACACACACGCTCAAGCACAGCTTTAGAACTGAAAAGCGAAGCCACAGACTCCAGTGTGCTGCCGCTGGCTGGAGAAACTGCCTCACAGTGCGGCCCTGGTCTCATTGAGCGCTAGTGACTCCCACAGGCGGTTTGGGTTACTGCGATTCATAGCAAGGCTGAACGGGAGTCTCCTGCAGATCAAACTGTCTGGGCTTGCCTCTGAGGACGCACGTCCCGAGCTTTGACCCATTGGGAGTGCAATAAGAGAAGATCACAACCGCTAATTCAATTGGAATCGGGAAAGAACATTGTTAAAACTAGTACAGAAACTAAAATACAAAGACCAGTGAACAGAAAGTACTGTAGGTCATAATTGGGTTACAAAGACATTTCGTGTTGATGCCGTTCTCCGGTCGGAAAAGGAACTGCATTATACAATAAAAATGATGTATGGTGTAAGTCAGTAGCAACATTTCTGGATGAGATCTCTAACAGGGAAGCAGAATTAAATTGAATAGGGTTTTTATATCCAAAGCTTGGTACTAAATGGCTGCCTATTTTCTATAGTCACACAGATTTTGACCAGGATCCATAGGGCTGTGTTTGAAAGCAGTGCACTTTGTAGGGAATAGTGTGGGAGATCGAAGGGGGATGGAAGAGGACTGAGATGAGGCACATTTCCAAAAGATCTGATTCCTCAGATAGGGACTTGGCTCAAAGCGCCAGCTACCTCTCAGTAGTATAATAAGGAATGCTTCGCAAATGTCTCTCTACTGCCTACAGTACATAGTGCACTCATTCTGACCAGAGCGCTCACTGACACAAGTGCACTAACGTAGAGAATAGTCTGCCAGTTGGGATTTGGGACGGGGATATGATGCACCAGTGTGTTAGCATTCCATCACATCCCGTAAAGAAATTCAATATGTGCATATCAGCCATTTTAGTCTGGGGGAACGAGGGAGAGGGTTAGGGCAGGAAGACAAGATGGAGAGCCAGGTACAGTTAGCACACGGACACCGACTGGGGAGGAGAGACGCTCTCTTGTATTGGACAAGGGGGACCTGAAGGCGAAACGTAGTGAAATGGGGTGGAGATCGGCTAGCCATACAGCTTTCCAGAGAAATCTAGCAAAGACGCTTTTAGGGTTTACAAGATCCTCCATATCAGCGAAGCGAGACAGAGCGAGAGAGAGATGTGAAGAAGACATGTTTTTATGTGTTTAAGAGGGAGAATGAGAAAGAGCAAGAAAAAGATTGAGAGAATAAACAGGTTTTGTACAGTACATGTGTGTGGGCAGTGGCATTCTGTCCTGAGGTAAAAGACTGGGACTGGATCAGTGGACAGTCTGTCCTGAGGTAAAGGACTGGGACTGGATCAGTGGGCAGTCTGTCCTGAGGTAAAGGACTGGGACTGGATCAGTGGGCAGTCTGTCCTGAGGTAAAGGACTCTGGGCCTGAATCAGTGACAAGCCATTACCAATCACTCACACACACACACACACAAATAAAGGCTACTACCCCAACAAGCCATCAGACTGTTAGACTACTGGGCAGCAGTCTAAGCCCTTTTGATCACTCACACACTACCAAGCTCATTTGCAAACATTCACCACACACATATTCACCACACACGTACTCACCACACACATACAGAGAATCAGTCTACTCTGCTGGCCATGTTCATTGTGGACCCTGGTGCAGAACACTGGTCCTTTATTGATTCACTGTTTGCCAAGTTTTTGTGTTTTTGCACGGTGCTACTTGGTTTGTTCAACTGCAAAGGTCACAGTGAAACTGCATTTATGCTATTTTTTTTTTATCACAATTGAGTTTTGATTATCATGGGGTCCCTGATGAATTGCTATCTCAAAAGGGGTCCTCAGCCCCGAAAATGTTGAGAACCACAGAGTAAAACAAACAACTGGGGAGACTTTTAAATCATGCCTATCTGTGTTTGTTTTCAAAGCGGTACAGCTTTCACTTACAAACCTCCATCTCACAATTCAAACATTTTTAGAACATGGTAGAGAAAACGTTTAATTCCCATTGCTGGGAAATTGAACGGCCCTATTCCCGGAGCAATCCATAATATCTGAATGTAAAATAAATACATCAACGGGCTACCAGAGTGCATCTAGTACAGGCCAAACTGTCAGGAACCAGCAGTATGCATGGAGATGGATGGAGTTGGATGGAGATGGACGGAGTTGGATGGAAATGGAGGCTTTTTTTCCTTGTAAAAATCCCCAAAACACCCTATTTAGATTTGTAGGGAATAAGGCGCCATTAGGGATTCAGCCCTTCTCTCAAAACCCTGTCTTCACTCACATGTACACATACACCCCCCCAAACACACACACAGCTTTAACTGATCTGGCTCCATAGTTACCCCTCCCATTAACCTACCACAAGCCATTGGGAGTACCGCCCGAATGCTTCAATCAGCATCATTACGCATGTGTGCTCTAAACCCACACATTTTTCACACTGAGCGGAGCCCCGGTGTGTGGGTGTGTGTTAGTCTTTAGGTCAATAAACACAAACATGTGACCACCTCCGACCCAGCCACAACCCCACCAAGCTATCAGCCTCGCTGGTTGCGGCCGTCGGCTTCAACGCGGCTATATGACCCCAGGCCTGGGTGACGAACGGCGCGTGTGGACGCTGGGTCCGACCTGGAGCCGAAGCGCGACGCGACAGGTTCACATCTGTCCGCGTCTCAGAGTGGTTTTCGCAGCCGCTTCCGAAGCGTGTGACACCGCGTGACTCCGCGTGACTCCGCGTGACTCCGCGTGGACATTACCGGTCATTATGCACGATCTACTAACGAGCCCAGTCTTCAGGGCGGAGTAATTCCACACTTCTCTATATTACTGGCCGCATGGTAGATTAGGGCTTGACGAGCAAGTGCAATCCCTCCCGTCATACAACGGGTCCCCCGGATCAAACGTCCTCCACATCAGAGCACGAGAAAGAACAATATGCAACTCTTGTTGACTCAACGCGAGACCCGTGACCGGCCCGGCTGGGAGGAAGAACGGGCTCCGGCTGGCGCCATTAATATACGCGGGGGGGACGAGAGAGTGCCAGTGACAGACATGACGAGGAACGGGCGCGTGCATTGTGAGGCCCGCGCCGGCACCACACAGAGCCAGTCACACCGAAAAGTCCCAAATGCCACCCTCTTTCCAAAGTAGTGCACTTGTTTTAACCAGACAAGGGCACTGAACGGGCGATGGGGTGTCCAGCCGGTTCCGTGGATCGGGGATCGTGCGTGGCCTTCTACACACACACACACACGCGCAAGGACACATGCATGGACACACACAGGACGTACACACACGTACACACACGGCTGTCTGTATGCAGGGAGACGACACAGTAATTTAGTTCACATTCAGGCCGGTGGCCACACAACACTATTCTGATTTCCAGTTACAAAGTAGTAAATGTAGATTGACCTCAAGGGGTGTTTTGTACTATAATTACCACAGACCATACAACTGACGGAATTAACCACATACCATATATCTGAGTGTATCAACCACAGACCACATATTTGACTGAATTAATCACAGACCATTTATCTGACTGTATTAACCACATACCATATATCTGACTGTATTAACCACAGACCATATATCTGACTGAATTAATCACAGACCACATATTTGACTGAATTAATCACAGACCATTTATCTGACTGTATTATTAACCACATAGCATATATCTGACTGTATTAACCACAGACCATATATCTGACTGTATTAACCACAGACCACATATTTGACTGAATTAATCACAGACCATTTATCTGACTGTATTAACCACATACCATATATCTGACTGTATTAACCACAGACCATATATCTGACTGTATTAACCACATACCATATATCTGACTGAATTAATCACAGACCATTTATCTGACTGTATTAACCACATACCATATATCTGACTGTATTAACCACAGACCATATACCTTTGAGCTTTGTGATCCTTTGGCCATGCGAGAGGGAATCTAGACAAAGTCTATCAATGCAAAGCTGAGTATCCTTGAAAATGAACAGACGGTGTAGCCTGGGGTGATTTAGTGGTTTATGCTGGTGCCTCAGACCTACTGCTGAAGCATACGTTTTAATCAGGCCTACAGCTCTTTCGGACAAAAACTCTCGCCTCTATTTATCCCAACTCCATTTGCCAGTAACGCATTAAAATGAATTCAAATAACAAATTCCTACAAAAAAAACTCTGTTGAAGAAAATGCTCCAAATTGAGCACAGATATTACTCTCTGGAGCTCCCAGGTGGTGCAGCGGTCTAATGAGCTCACAGTGCCAAGCTGTCCACCACCATCTAGTTTTGAGCCCTGACTGCTCTGCTGGCAGATGTGTGGCTGGGAGCTCCATCCGTTCCATCAGACCCATATTGATCACGGATGGCCTGAGGTGGGGCGGCGGTGGCGGCAGGGATTCCCCTGGTTCATCTTGTTCTGCGCTGACTGAGGTCGTCAGTCAAGGGGGCATATCCTCTCATGGGCTGATCTGACTGACTCCCTGGCTGGACATTCTGTCTGGAAAGAAGGTGCTGTGAAGGCAGGGGGGATGTATCTTCTTTGTCTTCACACACACACACACACTCTCTCACACACTCACTACAGTAGTCTCTCTCTTTCTCTATACACACTCACACATACAGGCCGGCAGACAGTCTCTTTTCCACACAGCCACCCCCCCCTCCCCCCCAGCTGTGGATCTTGTGCTGGGTTCACCTGAGGTAAAGATATGGTATATTACACAATGGCTTATAGATTTTTCCACCCCCGGCGGCCAGCCAAAACCCCTCCCCTCGGCACAGTGGAGCAGAGCACACTTTGTTCTACTAAGTCTGACTGGACTGACTCCATTACCGTGCAACATGTCCTAATATCCCTGGTCTCCGTTCTGTTACTCTGGAACGGCACACAGGCGGTGTGTGTGTGTGAGAGAGGCCGTGCCGAACAGATATTTCTAGCGTTAAAAGGGAACAAAGTGAGCCGGCCAGGACTACCGACCGGACGGACTTAACGACCGACTAGAGTGACTGGAATGGATGACTTGGGACTGACTTAGCGGCTGTCGTGGACACCGGCTGATGTTGTGTGACCACGCAGAGACCACCGACAACCTCCCCACGCAACCCCCCACCACCCCCACCTGTCACGCGGATCAAAAACAAACAACCTCCCTGTGTTGGCGGGTGGCGTCCCATCAGCACGGTCCCGGGTCTCCGCAGCAACGCCAAACCAGGGCCCAGATCAGTTGGCCAAACTGGAAGGACGGATGTTACGCCGCTGCTCCGGTGAGCGGGGATTACCAGGCCGGTGTGAGCGGGGATCACCAGGCCGGTGTGAGCGGGGATCACCAGGCCGGTGTGAGCGGGGATCACCAGGCCGGTGTGAGCGGGGATCACCAGGCCGGTGTGAGCGGGGATCACCAGGCCGGTGTGAGCGGGGATCACCAGGCCGGTGTGAGCTCTTGCGTGGTTCTTAGACAAAGCCCGTTATTATCGGACGCTACAGCTTTCACGCGCTTCTTCCACGAAGCAGGATCAGATCAACTGCCTGCACTGGATGCATCTACAGGGAGGAATCACACCTCCAGACTTCTGCTGCTCTATAGATAAGCTGCTTGTTGTGTAGGAATTGTGCCAGAGAGCTTTAGTCGCTCATATCCACTGTACATATTTGTTGTTATTTATAACAATATAACTGTTGTACTAACGTACTATATATATATAAATATATGTAGGTCAAGCTCTGTTCATGTTTTTCATAGAAAACTATTGTGTTTGATCTTACCTGTGTTGTATAATTTAATTCAGTAGGTTGTTCCTGGAACTGCTTTATTAATATGTTTTTTGACTTTGGCTTCAAAATAATGTTTCTAAAGTTCAAAATACAATTACGAAATTTTATTGAAACATGTGACGCAAACGTATTAAGCACATAATGAAATGGAAAAGAAAGAAAACATTAGCGATGGTTAGCCAAGTCCTTCTATCTGTCAAAGAATCCCAGAACTGAAAGATGATTTGAGCAGCTGACTGGGTGGTTTAAATTATCTCCTCATTATGTCCGAATAATCCATCAAATTGTGTCTTGGTTCACTTGAACCAAAAAGAATGTGACATCGAATTGATCAATAAAACCTTTATCCTTGCAATATTATCCATGAGACACCAGGTTTAGCGGGTATATTTTCAACTGAGAATATGTACATTTGAAATATAAAAACGCCTTCAAACAACTACTTACCGGCCAGGGGCCTTCCCTTAACTGAACACATATGGAATACACTAGACATGTATCAAACTGCTTTGGCAGAAATCAAGGCAGAGGTTTTATACATTTAACCACTTCATGCTTGGAAATACACCGCTAGAATACCTAGAATGTAGAAATGCATCCAACAGAACTGCATTGTCAGAAATCAATGTCCATACATTTAATTGGCTGGTGGCTCTAATCAGATGTACGGATGGGGTGTACGTGTGAGCGGTCGGTGTATGAATGCATGCAAGTGTAAAATCCCCTTTGGAGAGGAAAAAAACCCACTAAGTAACTAAGAGCTGTAATTTCACGGTTAACTGCTTTGTGCCATTCACTGGGTCAGCTAACCCATGAACAAGAGAACTGAACCAAAGACAGCGCACAGGGAGAAACACACAAACGGGTGAGATAGGGGGAGGAGGGCGAGGAGAATAAAAAAAAAAAAAGAAAGAATTAGAACTCATCCAGAAACATCCACAGTCAAGGACCCCAACCGAATGCTACTCACTACCCAAAAGAGGGGGAGTCACCCGGGAGGAGGGGAGGGAGGAGGAATAGCCGGAGAAAGAAAGACTCCCCTCGTCCCCTACGGGGCATCGCGCTGGCTCATCCCCTCAACACTCCCCTCGTCCCGGACGTCTTTCGGTTCTCACTTGGTGTGAATGTGTCCCAGCCAGACGGGCCCTATACTTCAGATAGGAGGCCGGGTCCCTTTCTGTCCGCCTCCCAAACCACCTGCACCTCCTCCTCTATAGCCATAGGGTTCAGCGGGCGCCTTACTGTATTTCGGATCTCTAGGTTTGGCTACAGCATAACGCACCCATGTGCCCCAGGACCTCTACAGACACCACAAATCTCGTACACACACAGCACGCCGCACGGAACTGATAATGGTTAACCCCTTTCCTCCACCACGACAACCCCCAAATTGTCACGGTATCTATCTAGAACATGTGTGTGTGTGTTGTGTCTGATTTAGTACGCTTGTGTGTGTGTGTGTGTGTGTGTACATGCACGTGTGTAGGCCGCAGCCGTACGTCGCAGGCCACCACCAGACCACTGGGGGGGGGGGGG
>JACXGK010010140.1:0-18463 GCA_016801125.1 Novumbra hubbsi | reverse complement strand
CCCTCCCTGTACCCCACGCTGCAGCTCCAGTGTTGCCTCTGACTACGTGTCTCCCTCCCTGTACCCCACGCTGCAGCTCCAGTGTTGCCTCTGACTACGTGTCTCCCTCCCTGTACCCCACGCTGCAGCTCCAGTGTTGCCTCTGACTGCGTGTCTCCCTCCCTGTACCCCACGCTGCAGCTCCAGTGTTGCCCCTGACGCTGCTCCTCTCTGGGATCGCTGGTTCAAGCACGCGCTGTTTCTGAAGCGCCACCGTGTGCTCACCACCGACCGCCTCGTTCAGCTGTTCACGCCGCTGCTTCTGCCGTACAACGCCTCCTACAGCGCCACGGTACGCTTTCCACAATACACCTGTGGGTCTTCAGCGCACAGTACAAACTCCAGGGCTTTGTGAGTCACTACCGTCAGGCACAGCAAGCACACGAAGTCCAGCCATCCGGGTCACATTGGCTTTTGAATATTTTGCAGGAAAATGGGTATTTTCTTTGGTAGATTGTGACACACCGATGTGGCTGGCTATTCTCTCACAACCATTTCTATTTTCAGTCACTCTACTCAGATAATTAACTAGCTAGCGTTTACATTCAGTCATTCAGCCAACTCTCATGTCCAAATGACTTATGGTAGTGAGTGCTTTCCTACCTTTTCATGCTAGCCACCTGTGGGAACTGGAACTGCAACATTGGAATGGCAAAATGGATAATGCTCATGCTATTGTGACGGATGTGGCCTTTGTTAACAGCCTGGTAACTTTACCTGTAGGGTTTATGAACATTTTGGAGCAATTAAATAAAAGGAATTCTTTGTATGCGTCTGAAATGTAGTGCTTCCCACATATCAGATGAATACACACGTTGACCCTGACCGAAGGGGAACTCTGACCCATGCGATAACCACAAACAACAGGCCCCACACCGGCTCCTTTCATCCTGTGCCTTATTCTCCTGGAAAACACAGGCCTCTAATTTGTTATTAGCTGAAGTATTGCCGTGGCCCAGGGCAGTGTGAATGAGGCAGGCGTTAGACCTTGTTCACAACAGAGCCAGGAGTCTTAGAAACCCCCTTCTCATTGACCTTGTAGCGGAGTATGCCCAATTAAACCAGCCATGAAATTACAGCCACCATTCACAAGGCCCACAAAGGCTGGAAGATGGATATAAAAGTAAGGTACCCCTCGCAACTCATATCCCTTCCTAAATCCTCTCTTGGTTGTTTTCTTAGTTTGTATCCTCAAGGGTACTCATTGTAGATGACACACGTGTTTGTGTCACAAACCAAATCAATGTGAAGGCCTGTACAAATGCATCTTCATAAAGGACCGGGGGATATTTGTGCTTCACGGACACAGAAGTTCATTTAATTGTGATTTTTCGAAACTGATTTATATCCAATCTTGTTTATATTTGATTTCCTGAAAGGGCTGCGTTTTAGCTCTGGTTCTTGCGACGGAGCCAGAGATGTTGTTGCGACTTTCCTGACGCAAGACGGGGAGGCTAAGAGAGGCCCTTGAAAATATGAACCCAATCCTGATCATCATGTCCAAGTGCATCAGGAAAGGGCCCGAGTGTAAACTATTCTCTCTCTTTTATTCTCTTCATTTACTCTCTCTTCCTCTCCCTCTGTCTCTCTCACGGAACGGCTTACTCTCCTTCACTCTCCCACACGAGAGCCAACAGAATTTCCATTCACGTCTTGCCACGCCTCCTTCCCCACTTTGTAACAAATGGGAGCACGCAGTCCCCATGCACACTCAGAGAGGCACTTTGACTGTTCAAGGACCAACAGTTGCATTCGTTGATATTTAAAATGCTGTTTTTTTTAGAGAGCTCTCTCTCTCTCTCTCTCGTCCATGGTCTGTTGGACTATGTTTTAAAACAGAAACATGAATAATAGCGATCGGGATTAACCGAGCTGAACAGGAAGAGATCAGACTGGTGTTGATGTTTGTTCCCCTCTCAGGATATGAAAGCCTGTAGACACTGTCCCAATGACCTGCCTGATAACCACCAATATATATCTAATGTCCTTAAAGTTTGTCTGTTTGTAAATCTTCCTGATCATCCCCTTCATATTAGTGCTCATTAAAAGTTGTGAATAGCCTTCTGAGCTGAGGAGCCGTCTTTGAAGACACCAGAGGTCCTATCTCTCAGATCGCCGGCTCGATATGGTGAAAGGAATCAGGGTCGCATCTCCCTCATCACACAGAACGGCTCCTTGTTAATTGTGTATCATCGTCGCCCACGAGATAAATAACCGGAGAGGAGGGAAGAGAGCTGTTTGTTTTCCATCCTCTCCGCCAAGTGGAGATATCAACCCGTTTCACGTTAACGTGAGGATGATTGCATTCTTTAGGCGCTCGTCTAATCTCACGGGTGAGAGGAGGGTGTTTGAGAGCGAGATGGAAAGGGGAAGTTGAAAGAGAGTGGAGAAAAACGGAGAACATATTATGTTTTCTTTTTTTTTGTTAAATGGGAATTTCTAGGCATCTCTAGTCCCTGTCAACACGCGCCGGGGGGGGGTTGGCCTGCACCGAAGCCTGGCCGGGATCGAATGCCTTGTTTAATCGGTGGGAGTTCAATTTGATGCTCCTTTCACGATGGGAACATTTCAAATGCGGTTTTAATTTGCCACGATTGCAGGCCAAAGTGCTGCTGAGGACACTCCTGTCCCGGGGGAGAGAGGAGAGCCCCGCGGGGGGGAGCGATACGTCGTCCAGTGGCCTGCCCTCGCTGCTTGACGACGGCACTGCAGAGACCCCACCAGCCAGACCTGCTCAGGGGCAGCGCGCTGCAGGGACGCAAAGTTGTTATGGTAACGCTCGCCTCCTGTCGTTTTCGGCAGCCTCACGACAACCGCTAATGAGAGATGACGTGAGCGCGAGGGTGGCCAATGTTGCCTGTGTTCTCTGAATATATCGTCGTCAATTAGAAGTCATTTGCTGGTTTTGCAAGTTCAGAATATCACGACCTCTCAAAATGTGATGTCACCCATAGTCCAGTGACGCGGGGCAAGGTGGGATTTGAACATTTGCAGAATGTCGCCATTCCTGTTTGAGCAATTAATCACGGCAGTGAAATGAGACTTAGCCCGTATGACAAACAATCGCCACACCTTTCACTATAGGCCTCTATTCAGGGAAGTGCAGGTATCCAGCCTGGGCTCCTCTGTCTCAGAGCTCTGTGTGTCTCTCTTTTGTTACAGGACTACAAAGCGGTGAAGAGGACAGCCAGGACCAAAGTATTCCTATTAGAGGTAAAAAGGCAGCACTGAGCCCTGCATTCAGAGTTCTTGTGTGCCGTTGGTTTTCCTCCCACAGCAGCCCATAATGGGCTCTTTTAAATGGGTGGCTGTGGCAGGAGGATCAAGGTGAATCTGGGGTCAAAGTCCCACCTGAAGAGCCGTGCAGTTCCTCTAATTATCTTGGAGAAACAGTGCCGTTTTTTCCCCCTTCCAGACCGGGGGCGCGGCCAAATTGATAATCTGCACCCTGCATAATGCAGCGGTCCAATGGTCCGGACTCCGGGGTGTAACCAGAGATCTGTCATTGGTTCTCATTATCTTCTAAACAACGCTGGGCAGCAGCAGACATGAAAAGATGAGATGTGAAGGCATCCTGAAAGCATCCCGGGTACCAGTCCACACCAGAACCTCGGCAATGCAAAACAAACTATTACTAGACTTTGCTATCGGCTGTCATACTGAGCCTTTGATGCGTGAGCGTCCCTAAGAGTGCCGAACCACTGAACCAGTTCAGTTTCAAATCGCAACTAATCAAAAGCAAAATCCTGTTGTCTTTTTTTGGTGTTTTTTTGGGGGGGAGACATTTCCTGTCCAGTTTCCATGGCCGTAACCGCTTCTGGGCTACTTTACAGTTGGTGACGTCTATCTGTTACCACAGACTGTCGGCAACAAACAGAGATTAATGACTTGAGAATGTTTGTGGTTGTGCCTATATGCTCAAAGTGACATGCATTTGTTAGTCCTAGCAAACAATTCAACTAGCGAAAACAAAATGGCCCGTTTCATCATTTCTGTAAGGCTCGACATTCATTTGATACCGGCAGTCTTTAAAGTATTCTTGCCCACAGATGGAACGCTTGGATGTTAAAACTCCATCCCTAGCCTGGACTTGGTTTGACACATCCAGACATTTAGCTATTGTTATATGTTGATTTACCGTGGTGTTCTTGAGACAAATGGCTATTTATGTCATGCAGCTGCTCTACTGCCTTTTAAGCCGGGGTGGATCTCAAATGCGAGACCTACTCCGCTGTATGTGGAAGTAGTTAGGGTTTTGTTTTCCGAAAGAAAACGAATCAATGTCTCTTGAGTCTGATGGCTGGGAAACCTGACGCATGGAGAATGTGGAGGGGGATTGTCTGGTAGAAACCGCTGTTGCACTCGGCGTGTGTATGTGAACGGCTTAAACACACAGCTTAGCCAGCCCTGTGCCGCGTCCTCACCTAGTGTTCATCAGAAGGCCCGTGGGGAGCTAGTCATCCGAGCGGGCCGTCTCTACAAACACGCCGCCTCCGAGCGTTGGAAACGTGTGTCTTTAAGTCAATATTTAAACTCAGACATGTTGTGTGGGTTCTGTTTCACAGAGACAAAAGCATATCAGCTGCTTAAACAGTCTGCCACTCGGCAGAGGCAGGAGGAGAGCTGTGAGGAGGAGGAGGAGGAGGAGCTGTCAGGTAAGCAGAGGCCGCCAACACCCCCCACACCACCCACACCACCCCTCCAGCAGGGCCTGTGGCCTAATCATCGGCCAACAATCACCATATGTCCCAGAAAGCATTGCTACGAGTACTGTGGAAGGAATACCACCAGCGTGTGTACCCTTGTTATTTTTATTCCGTCCGTAGGGCTTTTTCCGATGCCCGTAGAACATGGCTGATTGTGTAATTAGATGCACGTACCAAAATGTTTGATCTGTCTTGTTTGCTCTTTAAGGAACAAATGATGTCTGTGAAGAGGACAGAGGGAGGGATGTGCACGGCTCTCATCAGGACCCTTACCCTGGGTACGGACTTGATTACTATTCACTGCCTTCAGAGGGAATAGGCCACCTGACACCAAAGTGGATGATGTACATTTGCATGTTGCTCTCGTAATTCCATGTTAATTTCCATTAGATCAAGGGTGTGCCTCCCGTTAACTTGTAGATGAAATCAAAAGGGCAGACTGTTATAAAGCTTAAAACCTGCTGTCACTATTTATTGGGTCATCGTTTCAGCATGCTAGCTATACAGGCTACGTAAACTACTTTGAGAGATCCAAATAGTTTGTAGTGTGTGGAGAAACTCCGCAAATATAATCAGAGACAACCGTATTGAAAGTAAGAATCTCCCCCCCCCCCCCAAACATTTCCAAAACTTCCCCGGAGCCAGAATGTCAGTTGACTTGCGCAAATCAAAATGTGGAGTGGTAGGAGAAGATAAAAAAAAAAGAAAAAAAATAGCTTCATGTTAGCTTCACGCATTTGAATATCAACACGACTTCATCAAAATGTGCCATTGTACCGTCCTCAGAGCCCCTCTTCACCGGGAGCCCATTTGGGAAGGTAATGGGTGGGTAAACGTTATGAGGAATAATCTTCTCTGATTTCATGTGATTACTGGGCACCACACTGACACAAGGACCCAAAGTGTACGTCTCCCTGGCCGGGCTCGCGGGCTCTCCCAGTCTGCCTATTAGCGGAGGGAAGGGCATAATGGCCTGGCTCTATTGAGGCTCTGCTGTCTGCCAGTGCCAGCCCAATGACCGAACCTCTTTAATAAACATGAGACAATTTCAGACTCCAGACCCTCTCCGATGGCGCCCGTCTCCACCGTCATTAAGGCGCACGGGAAGCCCAAATCTGAAGGCGATGAAACAAACTGTCAATGTGGAGGAAATGGAAACAAATCACCCGTGGCTCTGATTGGCCGCTGATCCTGTGCATAAATGATTCGAGATGGGACTAATGAGTTGTGTTTTTGCGTGCTTGACACCTCATCTATTCGGGGGGGGGGGGGGGGGGGGGGGGGGGGGGGTAGTTAGCGGTGTTAGCGGCCGCTAAGAGCGGTCGCCATCGTACTCTTTCCCTTTCCCTCTGTCACGTTTCCCACCTTTTCTCCCGGATGCTTACGTTTTAAACATTCCACTTACCACAGTCACTCCTCGCGCTTTATTGCTTCTACAAGTGGTCTGGAAGCTCCACACTTGAATGGAAGCGCGGCACTGCCGCATGCTTTGCCCTTCCCTCATCCCTTCCCTCATCCCTTCCCTCATCCTTTCTCTCTGCCTTTCTCGCTCTTCGTCGTTCCCTCTTCCTCTCCTCCCTTCTTTCTGTAATTATTTACTTTATTTTGTCAGTGAGCTGATGAGTGACATCAAAAGATGCTGTGGCTGGACTCGGAATAAAAATTAAAAAAATAAAAAGAAAAATGGCTTCCTCTCTGTTGTCTTAGACAATAATTATGATTCGCCAGTTAAGCCTCGACTACAGCTGAGGCATTGTAGTTTAAAGCAGAGGCTTTGGTGCAAAAAATGCATTTATAGCCCTTTGTGTGGCTCCTCATTATGTGTGGGCCCGATTCATTAAGTAATTGGTTTGCAGTTGTTTACATGAGTATTAAGGCCCTCTATTCAGGAGCCTTTGAGAGATACATTGTGCAAATGTTGCATGTTATGAATGCAGAATGAGAGGCGGGGGGCCAGTGCTATTGGCCAAACACTGCACTCAACTGAAAAGCAAGAGAAAGGCACTGGGTGCTGCTTTGCATAGCAATGACTCTGCCTTAATAAGCTTTACAGATTCAATACATGCCGTCTATACAAGATGCGAAGAGATACTCTTAACACTTTTATTTGTGCTCATTTCACTATTATGACATCGGAGAGAATTGAGGTCTTTCATATTCCGTTTTCTTTCCCTCCCTCCGCACAATGTTTTTCAGCAGTGTACTTTATAGAATGTGCAGATTATTGTGTTATGATTCACTGCCGGGCACACGGATCTGCCACGGTTTATTAAGGATTCATCTATTAGAAATCTTTTGCCGCTATTGTGAGTGGTAAAGCAAAATCACTTTGTGGTTGAGTGGGGATGAAAGGAATAATGCAACAAGGAGTGAGTCTTAATAAGCAGCTGCACTCCATGTAAAGACCACTTGTTCCCTTGTGTCTATGGGGGCCATTGCTTCCTCTGGTGCCTCAATCATTGTGCTGTCTTAGTTTGTATTTCTTTTCTTTTTTTTTTTACTGTAGGCATTTCAGAGGGTGTTCCTTTTTTGTTTTGTTTTTCTTGTTCTCTGTTCGTCCTCACTAAAAAGTAAACCCAAACCAAAAAAGGCAGGCTATCTCTCCCTGTCCCGTCGCCTGTCGCTGGGTGTCTGGCTCCCGGTGTGGGGAGAGTCCCCCGGGACACCAGGAGGTGCTCAGGCATTCACACTCCCACCGCACAGACGGGAGTCAACGTGTCATAATCAGAATGTGGCGGGAGGAAGCGACGTGTGTGTGTGTGGCATCTCTCAAAACACGGAGAGGGAGGGAGGGGGTTGGCACCAGAATGAAACAGGTAGAGAGTAACCAACATTCAGACAAACTAACAGAGCCTGATTAGGAGCCAGCTGACAGAAATGTGGTCAAGGACTTTCAGCGGAAAAATAACATGGTGACAGGAAGACAAACTGTGCTTTATTGAAGTGTGAATTCCAAATGCCCCGGCTCAGAACAATGGCTGGTTTTCACTGAAACTGTAAGCAGTACAGATGGGATATTGATGTAGCTCCGTAGGGCACCATGTAGTGGTGTGATTTGGGACGCGGAAAAAGAAACAGGCAGCAATAACCAGGGAGACGGCTGCATAACAAGGGAGACGGCAGCATTAAGAGGCTCCTGCCAGAGGAGGTCACTCTCTTGCATTCAGTTCCTGTTCTTCAAGGCAATGAAACCAAACATAACCAAGGCATTTTTAGTGTGCATGTACATCTGTCTAATACTTGGTTAATTACACAATATCACAATATTCACTTCTGTTCATGACGTGATATGGTTTGGTTCAGCATAAGTGGAAAATGTTATTGGAATACAATTACACATTGCAGGATGTTGCTTAACAACGATAATATAATAATCAGTATTGTAAACTTCTTAATCTTATTAAATTCATTTTTATGGTCTAGACATTAATTAATTGTTATCACTCCTTTTAATTGGCAATCATATTCTGTCAAGCACCTGTGATTCCAATGACGGAAGATACCTGCTATCCAAATGCTGGAGTGGAAATCTTTTGCACACACGTCCTGTGCTGCAGTACCTCTTTATGGCCAGTAGAGGGCACTCATATGTTAGAGGGCACAGATTGGAAACAGCAAATGCCCAAATGGTTGCCTCACACTTTTGCCCTCTCACAGAGTGCTACATCCTGCTGTAATCCCGTGGTGTTTTAAACACCTAAACAGACCTAAACAATTTTGCTGTGGGTCATAGCTGGGAAAGGAGTAGGAGTTGATGGGAATGATGAGGTGATGAGTCTCCCTCTTTTTCCCTTTACCTTTAGACAAACGCTGTGTTAAAGTGCCTGTGCTATTAGCATTTGTGTGTGGGTGTTGGGAGCTTAAAAAAGACAGTGTAAATAAAGGCAGCCTTCTTTTCCAGCCTGTGCCAGCGGTATATAAAATGCAGCGTAAGCATTATTTTCCCAGACTGAATCAACCCTTTATTGCTTTTCCATTATTGAAACACATCATCAAATGACTTTCATGCCCATGAACTCATTGCAAAAACAACAAAAAATGTGAATTCACAAAAAAATAATATTTAAAATGATAGCAGATGTTAAAGGTTCTCCATTTCCATAGGTTATTTTTTTACAGAGAGAAATAATGTTAAGTATAATTTTGGATAATAACCATTTTCATTTGCATTACTGGGAAATAGAAGGATATCACAAATACATTTCCTTATTTATTCTAATATATATTTTTGTTAATTTTCCATAGCACTCGAGTCACAAAGTTGTGACTATTTAAAAAAAAAATAATAATTGTTTATATTTATTTGCGTCAGCTGAACAATAATATGTATGTAAAAATGACAGAAGCCATGAAGGAGACATTTCAATAGCAGCTATAATTTGAATAATTTTTCCCCATTACGTTTACTAAGGCCTAGGAAAACCTGCTGAACAGTGGCCAGTACAGTCTGTCTTACATATTCAGATCATTGCCTCAATTAAGGCAAACTCAGTGCAAGATAAACTGGCATGACTGTCTATGGAAATGAAATACTAGATTGAAGGGGTCAGGGGCGTCCTGGGCTTCCGATGGTAATGGTCCAGTCTTGATAATCAGCCCAGTCTCTGTCTGAAGTGGAACAGCTGATGGATCATTCCCATGCAGCCTGGGGAAGTTATATAAAAGAATAGTCCAATTTACTCCCCGGAAGCTTGTATTTATTACCACAATCATTACAGTGGCGGGGAAAAGAATGGACCTGTTTCTGGCTGCTGATTACAGAGGGAATTTGTAAACATGGTGACCATGGTGTTTTCATGTGCTTGCGTTAAATCACTATTTTATGTTTTTATTGTGGCTACGCATTGTAGCCTGTAATTTGATGCCCCATCAGCTAACGTCGAATTGTGTCAAATATATCCCCTATTTATAACTACCGGGGACTTTTAAATGCGAGGTTAGCGTAGCATCAAGGTAGATGGAAAGCAGCTTGTCCCAGCTCTACTTTATCTCAAGGATAGCCCTGTATGCATCACAACAGGAGCAACAACGGAGACTATTCAATGTTTTGCTTTTTATTTTCAAGTAGCCCATTGTTTTTGTTGGATTTGATGTTCAGAAGGCATCCTCAGGAAAGTTCCTGTGAAAAATTACATTTGTGAGGTTGTACTTCCTAGTAAGATCACTTGACCGCGTGATTATTTGTGACTATCAAACACCCTTTAAATAAATAACCCCTAAAAGTCCAGGAGTGTGGGATAAGTGCATGTCTGAAACCAGGTTTTATTATTTTTGTAATTTCTGCCAGGTAAGTATGACGGATAACACTCTTTTTCATCAACTACTTTACCTGCCTCGCTAAGGAACAGAGTAATGGAATGTACCTTGCCAGCTCAGGGATTTGATCTAGTTTCTTGACAGACAATTAGACTATTCAGTCACCCTGCAACCTGTGGGTTGTGAAGAATAATTCTTAAATTTAGTTGTTGACATTCATTTATGACCAGGCAGATTTTAAAAGCTGGCATAATGGCTGCTAAGACTACTAATTAAAATAATTTCTTATATTAAAAATGTCAACTGCGAGGTTACAGCTTCCCTTTGATCAGATTTGTGAGTATTCTTTCCTAGCTGCAGTCTGTGATTTATTTTACCTTCCATTTACCTCTGTATTTGTTTGGACAGTGAAGCTGAAATTAAGGTTTTTACTTCAGCTGTCTGACTGCATTCCCAGCTCCCTGCTCTGGTAGTGACACAGCTCTTGTCAGACAGACTAATAAGAAATTATTTCCTTTCATGAAGGGTAATTAACTGCATTGTATCTGGTTCTGTACCTTTCGATACCAGAAGGTTTAAAGGCTTGCTGGGGGTTTCTGGTGGACATACTGTACATGCCGTTTCCACTGCAGCCAGACCGGCTGATGACTTGTGATCGGATCCTTGCCTCGACCCCCATTCCCACTTATTTACATTGTTTTCCGAGAGACACTGTCTTGTCCAGCCTTTGTGGAGATGTAGACCCAATCCACACATCCATCTGGAATTTTATTGACATACGAATGCAAAAGATTCACTAAAATGGTTTTGCCAAATGCATTATTGAATTCAATCGTCACGCTGTTACAAATGATTGTTGAGATGTTTCTTTGCTTTTTAATTCATTTGGATAAACCGTTGGAGCCACGTGGCACATGCGACGACGTATAGTTTTCAAGATGGAGTGGCTTTCAATAGGATCACCAACAACATAATGTGGTTGATATACAGCGGTCAGGTTGTGGCGCATCCGGGGCGGAGCTCCAGGAGAAGGGGGGTAATTGTGAGGATGCAATCAAAGGGGTCATGCGTCTGAATTGAGGGACACATGGATGCAGATGGAACGACACACCCTGTGGGTGTGTGTGCGACTGGGCTGTGTGTTCAAGTGGGTGGGGGATGCAGCACTGGTGGGTGTGTTTGCGCATGTGCCTAGGGTGTGTGTGTGTGCATGCGTTTAGTGTGTGTTTGTGTGACTTTGCATGCGCCTAGTGTGTGTTTGTGTGTCTGTGCATGTGCCTAGTGTTTGTGTGTCTGTGCATGCGCCTAGTGTGTGTGTTTGTGTGTGTGTGTGTGTGTGCGTGTATATACGTGTGCGTGCATGTGTTTGTGTGTCTGTGCATGTGCCTAGTGTGTGTGTGCACGTGTTTGTGGAAGAGAACTTTGTGCTGTTTATTCTCATTTTCTTGGCCGAATTGACATGAAGTGAAAACAGTCATGTGGATATTGGATAACCAGCTAGGTGCTGGGGAGTTATTGTGTTGGTTGTGAATGGGGCCTGTGATGATGGAAACTGAAGAGGAGGCCTTTAAAACCAGACTGGCCTACTGCATATGCATCGGGGCACCTCAAAGCCTTTTCAGGGGTCACACATTTACATAGCGATATCACCGATGCTATGGGAACCCAGCAACCCGGTCTTCTGGGCCACTTCTGAATAAAGAGGCGTCTTGTGGAAGTCCTTCAGCGAGATTAGAACAGGAGTCAAGGAAGTTTCCTTTGGTGTTGTGCGCCTCTAAAACAGGCTTAGCCTTGGAAGTCTGTCTCCTAAAGGTCTGGATTGGCGTGCTTGTAGCATGTTACATACACATTTTGCTAAGGGCACTAGTATAAGAAACTAGGTGTGTGTTGTGCGTTTGGTTGCCGGGACGTGTGTAGAGGCGGAGTGGTCCTGTGTCCCTGTTGCCGTCCTTTATTGGTGTTTTAAGGGTTTCACTGATGGTCATTGACTGACTGTTTAGTGCTTGACTGGTTCCATGCTTACTCATCACATGCTTGACCAATGTCTGCTGTATGAGGTTATCGGGTTTGTGTTTATTTGAGCGTTTTTCTTATTGGACACAAGTACTGTACACCCGTTTTAAATTTTAAATGTTCTTAATGTCAAAGACTACTGATGCATTGACTTAAAGCTACTCTCTATTTAAGAAAAAGCAGGTTCATTTGTGTTTTGTATTATATTTTCAGGAGAGAAAATAAACAACTCCCAAACCATTCTGCAGTACAATCTAAAGGTGAGTTATCTTAAGTCACTCTAAATACTGCTCTCTTTCTCTGTATTAGATCACCAAGTAAACAAGTGGATATTGTGAACTACACAATACAAGTTATGCTAATTGAGAATCATCCATGTAAGCATGGATATGGAATGGTTGTGTAAAGGGAACATAGTCTATTGTCCAATACCTTACATTTGTGTTTAGAATACATTTTACATGACAATTTAAATTCCTCTTTGCATGTAATTACCTCACATTTCAGCTTTTTTCAAATCTCCTAAATCAGTTTTGTGATTCAAATGTTGGGTCTGTGTTATAATGGTTTTCTTTATAGCTTTTTGGGGAGAATCTGACGACAGCGACTCTGAGATAGAAGCTGCCTTGCGCCCTAAACCCTACAGTCTGGACAACCACGACTCTGATGATTTTTATGACTGACAGACCTGGAAAAAGGAACTAACCATAAACTTTAAAAAGATCTCTCCATACCAGTTCTATTTTCTTCCATTCGTTGCCCTTAGCTGACTAGATTCTTTCTACATCATGAATTCTATGCATTCTCTACCATAAAAACACCAACCTGATGCCTCTTTAACTGTGGTTAAAGTATGTGAAGAGTTTTCAAACACACAGATGTGAGCCCTTCTTCAATCCCTCCATCTGAACGACTCTTAGAACTCATAATAACAGCTTGAAATAGATTAAACTGGTCTTTTAAAGCGATTTGTTTACACTAGGCTGGAAATCATGCATTTTGAATGCCGCCAGCCTCTCCGAGTGGACTGCATCTAGCATGCTTGAGTGTAGTGATGTGAGTCACCTGTAAAATGGCAACGAACAAAGGCCGCACAAAAAAAAAGAACAATGGCCACTCGGGATGTTACACAACGACCGGCACACCTGTTGAAGTGGCCCCGTCACCCAGGACAACAGACCCACCATGGAAACATCTGATCACTACGTATTCTTTTTGGAAATGTTCAGTAAAGCTGAGGTCGTATACAGTGAACATCAGACTTGTATTTGTTTCCCCTTTTAATTCCCCTCTGCCTTTTTCATTTTCTACAACATTCTGAAGTCACTGATGTCTTACAGCTCTGGATAATGTAGTATAATCATGTCATGCTTTGTGTTCACCTCATAGCTCGAGTGGACAGACAGTACTTACGCACGTTATTACGTTTGAAAAATATATGCCGTCTTTATTGGTATCAACACTTGTAACTGACATTGAATAGTAGTTACCCTAGGAAAACGTGGACTAGCACTGCATAGAACAATGGGCAAAATCCAAGACATTGCTTTCATCCAGTCCCACACTGCATCTGCCCATCTACCCGGGTTTGCTTCTGGGCTCTCAGGTGTTGCTAAAATTCACCCACTATGTGGTTTATTTTCAGCATCTACGTCATTTGGCTGAGTGTACCTTTAACATGCTCTGGAAATCATGTGATCATCTCCCCAGACCGGCCTTCAACCTACTCTCAAGCTTTATAAATATCCCGTTACTTATATCTTGTAGGAGGTTGCCTTTTAAAATCATATATGAATGTTAATCTGTAACATTTGAAAACGCCATGTTATGTTGTAATATTGTAAAAACCCCTGGCATTCAGTATATCGGTAGGATTCCATTAGTCAGCTTTTAGGTGACTTTATATGCCTGAACCTTGTAAAGTAGGACTCCACAGTCATTACCAGTAATGGCTTCAGCCAGCCCTGACCTCACGCAGGAAGGGAATGTAGCAGAATCATTTAGAGTTTGCTAAAAGGCTCCCTAACATAATATCCATGTTAAGGAGCATGTCAACAGATACTTGTGTTTGTGTGTATGCGCGTGTGGCAGGTGGATCTGTGAGAGTGGAGGTGTATTGTACTAATACATAACAACACAATAAACATTTTTTAAGAGAACTTTTCCTGATTGACTCTTCTGTGAGAGGCAGTGCCTGTACACCTCGTTGAGCCTTTAACACCATAATAGCAGGCGCTGTGAATCATGACATGTCATGGGGATTCAATGACCTCTTACCGTATACACTGCTGCACTACGAGGACAATACTATAGTCTTTTACTAGACGCAATGCAGTCTTGTTCTTAAATAAGCGACGCTAAATCGTATGTTTGTGACTGGTGGGGCAAGGGAGGAAAAAGTGTTGTTGTGATGTTGTGGCCTGTTGCGTCTTACCTGCTGATGTATGCTGTGTGTGTCTTTCTATTTATCCAGTCCAAATTAGAATACACAGGAAGCCCAAATCACCAGTGGTAGAAAGCTATTTCAAGCTAGCGATGGCCGAGCTGATTTATTTTCTGCTCTATGATGGTTGACCATGCAGGTTGGAGGTGTAGACTGGAGGACCGCATACCTGGTTAGATATCTTCAGCTTTATGATGGTTGACCATTCAGGTTGGAGTCAACATGACAAACCATTTACTTTGAGTCGTGTGACAATGGTGGTCAACACCTGTGTGACCTTTGGACCCCTCGTCTCCTGGCAGGCCTGTTATGGCTTCCACATTTCATCCGATTGGTTGAATGTAGGCACCTTTGTCCTAATACATGAGATATTTCACCCCAAAAGTATAAGGGTATCCGACTGTGGTTTGGAAAGCAAGTTCTGAGGGATCGAGAGGATCTTCATTTGACACCATTGGTGCCATTGACTGGCCCTCACGTTCCCCAGACCTGAATCCAGTTGAGAACCTCTGGGACGTTATGTGTCGTTGCATACGATGCCGCCAAGTAACGACTGTCCAGGAGCTCACTGATGCCCTGATCCAGGTCTGGGAGGAGATTCCCCAGGATTGTCTGATCAGGAACAAGACCAGACACTGTTGGGAGTGCATACAGGCACGTGGGGGCCATGCACACTTCCTGGTTGTTCTTGTTTGCCTGGCAGAGGTATATTTGTCAATGAAAGAAGTGGTACAAGTTAAACACTCACCAACAATGACATGGTTGCAGTACGTTATTTGCATACTGGATGTTTGTGTAATGTATTCTCACTCAGTGGGCAAGTTGGTTTTGTATGTGCAGCTTCCATTCTGCCTTACTCCATTTGTATTTTTGTCACAGAATAATGTTTTAAAGCAAGGTCATTTCATCCCTCTCAATAGTCCTCAATTTAAATTTAATTAATTCTGATCTGGTTGCTGATACAGTAGCTTCTCTGGGTTTGCGTTGCGGACACAAAGGATGTGCTTTTAATTATTGAAGCTTGGGCTGTTTCAAAGACATCATTATTTGGGCTGTCGCAATATCAGATTTTCACCACGATTATCGTGGCCAAACGAATTCGCGATAACGATATTATAGCGATTTATAGAACATTTGAAGAAAAAATACTAATAATGCCATCAGTCAAATTCATCTTCAACGTTCTTTATTTTGTGTTTTGTCTCTTTTTTTGGGGCAAATAAACTACACCCACAATACGAGTGTAGGGACGTGGAGAGTCTGTAACCATAACTACAGATAAAAACAACAAGCATCCAAAAACATTGTTACACTTAATGGATAGTGAAAAAGCAACCAAATGGACTGATAGACAAAGATTCACAAGGCCTAACACCGAGAGGAGTTTTTGGAATAATAAAAAACGCATTTGCCTAGTAAATAGACTATGAAAACGTCGCTTCTTTGCTTTAATTTAAACGCCAATGTATAGGTCCAGACTCGTAGTTTAAGCATCTTTTGTCTATAGGTGACATTAGCTGTAGAAAAGCAGAGAGGAGTACAAGTTTCCTTTCTCCAACAACTTCAGAAGGCTGAACACTTCAGTAGTCCAGATGTAAGATGACACATGCATGGTTTTGTACCTGGGTTGCATCCAACTTATGGTAAGGTCATACAGGCCTTCGTCTGGAGAAAAAGCAGGTCTAACCTCAAATCAGTCAATGTTCCAGTCATGGCAGCATAAAACCGAAGGAAGTATCATAGCGATGTGTGTATCACCACAGTACAGATTTCTATTGGTTAGGCAGACAATAAGGACGTCCAAATGACATGCACAGTTTATCTGTTTATATTTGATGTGCAATTTATTTAAGTAATATATACAAATTACATCAAGCATCAATCATGGCTGCCCTTCCTTCCTGGCTGAATTTCAATCTCCACATTTAAATGTTTCTGTCAGTCAAGCATGTCAAATATTTGTATTAGCTAGCTTTCCCATTCCATAGCAGGTTGTAACATCCACATTGCCTGAGGTAATGTAATTAAACTATATGAAAAACATGATAATTTCATAGGTTGAATATGAAAAGAAATGAATTTTATAAACCACTTTTAAGGGTTTAAGTTGGGTAAGTTGGATGGTTACTGAGTGAATGTGTGGACGGGCGAATAGAGGACAAGTTGTAGATAGACTGTTAGTTATAAAATTGCATTGCTCTTTTAATTAAATTTCTCTTTTTATTTCTCTTTTAATGTCTTGTCTTGTAAAGCACATTGAATTGCATCTATGTATGAATTGTGCTATATCAATAAACTTGATTGATTGATAGGAACTGCATTTTCCTGGTCAAAGTCAGGTTCCGGACAAAATGGAGCAGTTGGAAAATGATTCAGGTACCAACAAGTTCTTAACTACTCTACTACTTGTAGTTCGGTCACTACATACACTTTAACCCCTCAATCTGACATAACCGGTTTGTTTCCTGACCCTACGTTAAATTCTGTTGCATTTTCTTGTATATTCTTCTGACGCAGAAGAAAACAATTAGGCTAATAAGAGTCCAGTATTAACTGTGGTTGTCGCAGTGCTCATTAACCATTACTGATTCACATCAAATGATCTTAGAACTAATTGTATATATCCTGGCTAATGAGACTTGCTGTCTGATTGTGCCTTGATTAATTATCCATTGTTAGTATATAAGCACCACTCCTCATTTAAAACGATGCTTTATTCATGTTATCTGTTCGGCGGTGATTCAAATTCTCAGAACAATTTCTTAAAGTCAATTAATGGATTCATATTGGTTGCTCCTGTTGCTTCTTTAATCTTCATCTAGTGCGCAATTTTTTAGTACTCTTTGTTAATATGTTTGCATAATCTTGCATAATTGCATAATATGACATGTTATGCATTTTAGGGATTATGTTCAGATACATAATTGTACATACACAGTCAGTGGTCAAAGCCATTACGTGTTTATTTTTCTGTATATCCCAGAATCAAAACAAACACAATATGGATGGGGTTCAACTCATATTAATGAGTTGTCAAATATGTTACCAAAGGTTTTTACTTTTTGCTCGATCAATACATTTAATACATTTGGATGAGTCAGTACCATTAGAAAGCTTACTGACAATATTTTTCTATCTGTCTCCATTTCACTTGTGTTTAAGACAGGACTTTTTTCTTATTGATCCCAGTATCAGTATCCTAAGTGTGTCCAGTCATTTTCTATGGTAGGTTATTTAAAAATATAATTCTGCTCGTCGTGAAAACATTTCTGGGCTATTTTACATCAACAGAATGTTTGCATGCAAACCCATTTCAGATTCTGGTCTTTGGAACAGACCCATGAATGTTCTGAAACACAGGTGAAACCGCTGGTGTGATATGTGAGAATAGAGCTGGGATCTGATCCAGAATGTAATGTCTGATTGGGACAGATGCCGGGTTCCTACTCCAGATACTCTTTACACCATCTTCCTAGGATTATGTTTCTCTTATTAGGTATTCCCCAGGAAGAATAGTTATTGCTTGGGCAAAAGATAATTGGGTCCTGAATTCCGAAAATAAAATGAATACTTCGAAAACCTTTGTGAAGGGCCTGCATTTGGTCTTCACCCTGAGAGGAATGTGGCACAATTGTCCTTAAGGGTTTTCTCTTCTGAGACGTCTTCTGCCCCTTATGGGTGTACCCTCACTGTGCAAGATGCTCCCTGCTGAACGCTTCCTCCTGTTTGGCTCCAGAACCCTGTTTCCCAACATGAAACACTCAACTCCGAGTGCTGGGCTTATGTAAATAACATGTGTCGTGTGCAGGCATTTAGCACGAGCATCAGGTCAAAATGCCAGTTGAAAAGATTTCTTTCAATTTCAGAAGCACATGTTTACACAGAGCCATAAAGCACACAGCTATAGTTTTCAAGTGTGCATAGTTTGCTTATCAACGGTGGAAAAACGTGGGGGAAAACGTTTTTTGCTAGCTGTCTAAGTGATTTCAGGCCTTGTGTAGTACAG
>JACXGK010010139.1:0-18510 GCA_016801125.1 Novumbra hubbsi | reverse complement strand
CGGGACACTGGCCCTCGGGGCAGGGAGCGGGACACTGGCCCTCGGGGCAGGGAGCGGGACACTGGCCCTCGGGGCAGGGAGCGGGACACTGGCCCTCGGGGCAGGGAGCGGGACACTGGCCCTGGGGGCAGGACACGGGAGACTGGCCCTGGGGGCAGGACACGGGAGACTGGCCCTGGGGGCAGGACACGGGAGACTGACCCTGGGGGCAGGACACGGGAAGCTGGCCCTGGGGGCAGGACACGGGAA
Source organism: Novumbra hubbsi (assembly GCA_016801125.1). Lineage (NCBI taxonomy): Eukaryota > Metazoa > Chordata > Actinopteri > Esociformes > Umbridae > Novumbra > Novumbra hubbsi. The sequence continues at coordinate 18,261 of JACXGK010010139.1, read as the reverse complement.
GCTGGCCCTGGGGGCAGGACACGGGTGACTGACCCTGGGGGCAGGACACGGGAGACTGACCCGTGTGGCTGAAGCCGGAATATTTCTCCGGGCTGGAGCCGGAACGACCATGGTCTGACGTGGGGCAGGTGCTGGGACGTGGGCCGGTCGTGGAGCTTGTGCTGGGACGAGGGCCGGACGTGGAGCAGGTGCTGGGACGTGGACCGGTCGTGGAGCAGGTGCCGAGACGAGGGTCAGACGTGAAGCAGGTGCTGGGACGTGGGGCGGTCGTGGAGCTTGTGCTGGGACGAAGGCCGGACATCCCAGCCTGGATCATCATGTGGGAGATCCCAGTCCTCATATTCCGCCCCTGAATCGTCAGAGGAGAGAGAGTCGGATCCCCAGTCCCCCAACCAGGTGTACTGCTCTCTCCCCCAACGCTGCCCGTCGAATGTCGCTGGTTCCATATGGTAGTTTATTCTGTCACGGTGTTGTAGTGTGGCGGAACCATATGCAGACATTTTTCAAACAAAAGGTGATTTAATCCAGTAAACAGGTACAAACTAACATGAAACGGTAAACGTAAATGAAAGGATTAACTAACAAAACGAAGTACACATAACAGGTAGCGTATACACTGAACATTGAATTAAATGAAGCCAAACCGTGAGCTGTTGAGTTTCAAACACAAACAATAAACCACACCGGGTGTGGCTGTAAAACTAACCTAAGTAGGCTCCCCAATCAGAGTCAACTGATTGCAGCTGCTCTGACTGGGGAGCCCACAACGGCATAGAGACGGCTAGAGGCCTCTCCATGTGCCATGCCCTGAATGGGAGCCCCAAAGCACAGAGATGGCTAGGGGCCCGCATCCAGGACATGACAGAAACAAGGCCCTGATAACCCTTGATTTAGCAACAAAATGGTTTGTTTTGATGAGTTTATATGAAACAAAAAATTTATTGACTCTTTTACTTTAGAAAGTATCAATCAGCCCAGCTTTTGAATGTCATCAAAATCACGTCAGGTCATGCCAGTGAAGTTCCCAACAGATAGCGACCAAACATGGATATAACCGCTTGGTTCCCAAAAAATGTTCAACAGTCAGCCAAGTAAAACATTATTTATTTGTCAGGACTGTTGGCCCCTGGCGTCAGAAATCTCAAGTTTGGGGCCAAAATGTGTATTTGTCTGTGTGTTTGTCCATTTGTGTGTGTGTGATTGCAATCCATGTCAAACAATACATGTGGCGACCGAAGTTAGGATTCAGGTAAGGGAACAGTGAACAAGAATTTCTACTCCCCAAAATGTTAGAAAAACAACTGTCTGTGTGCGTTTGATATGGAGGTGTTCCCTCCTGATATACTGTAGGCTGAGGAACAGAACAGCAGGGGTGTGAGAGCTTTGATAATCCTTGCCAGGCATCTGTCTTCCAAGGGAAAAGGATGCCACTTCATTCTTCCTCTGGCACACTTTGACCATGTCATACCAGAGCTAATAGTCTGCTAAATTAGTCGACATCGTTAGCTCTGACAGCCTGTGTCCTGCCAGGATCAATTAGAGACCTTAGTGTTTTAGCCGAATGAGGTTTAGGTCAAAGAGCTTGTTAATCATGGAGTGGATTTTTTTTCTTTCTTGTAGTCTTATGGTACTTTGTCAACCTTTCAAGATGTATGGCCTGGACATACAGTTCCGCAACTACAGAAAAAAGAGGGGCAAACAATCTCATTCATCAATGTAGAGGCTGCAAGAATGTGTTGTGTGGATATTTAAAATATGTCTCGGACATGTCACTGTGTGTCACTGTAACATCACGGCAGATGTGTAAGTTACCCTGTAATTGGAGGGCAGTTTTTGGTTGAAACACACACCTTCCTCCACAGTTCTTACTGTTAAAGTTCTACAGTATTGTAATGCTGATTTTCGACTGACATCCCGGATTAGGTGTACACAGCCACTGCATGATATGCTGATGTATTTGCTCCTTTCCACATTACCGTAACGCTAACAGCACAGGAATCAATATCAACAGCTTAGATTTAATCCTAGGACGGATTCAAAAGGATGGTCTCGCTCTCGTTTGTGTTTTTTTTTTATGTATGCAAATCAGTGTGATTGGTTGGATTGCTGGGAGCCCTTTTGTCTCCTCCCACTGAACAGTTCCCCCTCCTCCTCATCCTCTGTTTGAACCCAATGGGCCAGTGAGAAGTGCTTTACTATCATATTCTCATGTTAATACATTGGCTCTAACAGTAGCCCCACAACCAATAAACAGGACGGCAAATGGTTGCCTACAGACTAATCCGGATGGTCTTTAAGAAGGTTTTTTATGCGTCTGTTTGTTTTGATGAACGCTACTATTGCACAGGAAGCACATTGTTTTACCGCAATGAGATAAAGCAAATCAAACAGTGTCTCATATTCACTATGGATGGGCTCTGGGAAACTACTGAACCATTGTCCTACATTCCACAATGAGATTTGAAAAACCAGCGAACATATTTTATTTATTTTTTAGGCAGGATATTGCTGAGAGATAAGGAACACAAAGAGAGTGGAAGAAAGAGAGCCAGGCATAGAAACAGTGAAAGAGAAGGTGAGAGAGGACTTTTTTAGATTTCGATTGACTTCAGATTTGAAGATCAGGTGATCGCCTGCTGTATAACCACATCATAAAAACGATGTTTGAAAAAATCGAATCTTCTTCTAATCTTTTTAAAACAGCAGACTTAAAAGAGTCTTTGGTTACATGTGACTGTTTTCACCCTTTAGGTGCTGGCGTTTTCAGATAACATCGTTATAACACAAACTCAGCAAAATGACTGCCGGGTACATCTCTTATATTCAGGCTCATCGTTTGATGTTTTACCTGAATAATGTATACCATATATTTCTGGAAGACGAATATCTGTTAATTTCATTTCCAAATGCCCACAAGCGAGTGTATGGGCTTAGTGTCAATATTTGAGAAGCACGTGTGAGCATATGGTGTTATTTTGGAGTTCATTATTCAGCCCAACATGTTAAACACTGTGATGACCCTAATACACCATCCAGCTCTCTCCACCTCTGGCCCTTGATACTCAACTCAGCCAAATCCCTTCTTCTCGCTTTTGGCGAGGCATCTGCTCCTGAACATCTGCTGATCGCTTGGTCCGGCTCTCAACCACTCCACATTATTGGGGCCAAGGAATCGGCATTGTGCAACCGAGGCCCACCGCGTTTGGAAATGAGAGCGCTGTATTTTACCTCGCCTTTCAGAGTGCACTTTCATTTTGCATCTGTGCCAGAAGATAGCACAATGTTGCTCAAATGGGCGGCGGTTTCATATTAAAACGTCAGAGAAATGAATTGGTCTGGGGACGCCCTGGTTATATAGGCATGTTATGGCTTATTGTCAATAAGATGGCGGGTTTGTGTGTTATTATAAATTGATAGTAGTTTCTGTTTCATGAATGGATGGGGAATAAATTACTTTCTCAACATTACACAAGATCTTTCGTTGGACATATATAAAAATCTACGAACTTTCGCCAAATTCCCAAGTGGTAGCCGATCACTTTTGAGGATTGCTGATTCCATGCCTACACACCCTACACCAGCAGCGCCATTTCAGATGGTAGCGGCTGGAAAGGCTCCTTTAAGTGCGATGTCTGATAATGAGAAGATTAATCATCTGGTAGAAAGAGCAAGCCCACTGCGCCTGTCTGGGGAGGAACACAGCAGCGGGTTATGAAGAGAAGCCTGGGTCTGTTGGGGCTCTGTGCTCAGCTTTCTCTCTACAGAACTGCAGCTTCACACTGGAAAAGAGATACTCCTTCGCCATCGAGCCCGATGCAACAAAAGAGCCCTGAGACCAGGCCACTGCTCAAAAGACGTGCCGAGAGAAAGCGATATCATTACCGACGGATGGGAGGAGCTTGGCGCTGAAAAGATGTGCCAGTGAATGGGTTCCTGTGGGTTTCGGTTGGCCTCCAGAGGGATCATGGTGTAACTATGCAGACTGCAGATGGACACCACTCTTGGTTGCTGTGGCCCAACACTGTGGATATTTGTTGCTTGCAGTGAATGCCTTGTAATTCGTGTTTGTCAACCATGTGTTCATAACACAGTAACTATCCCATCACTGTAGCCTTTTAATGCAAGAATAAGACATTATTTTAAATATATATATATTTATTTTATACATTATATTGTTTTGCTTTGGTGACTATACAAAGTTAACTAAATATTTAAAATGTGATTAATGTTAGTAGTTTTGCTAGATTACAAAATATCATCTCCTGTAAGATCAGTGTCTCTGCCAGCCAAGTAAATAAAGAGATATCAGTATATAAGAAGTCATCCAGACTTTTCCTCGTCTAGCCGCCATAATTCACTGTGAATTAGCCCAAAAGCCTAATCTTAGCCTCAATGCTGCAGATGGCAAATGCCAAGTGATCGCAGTGCTGATTTTAATACTTTCAAACAAACAGTTTACAACAGTAAATACACTAGGAGTCAAACAAAGTCCATGACTGCGGCACTGACAGAACTTTTCTTTTGAAATGAGAATCAAAGCTGGGTTGTGAGTGTAAGTGGTGCACAGAATATTCATGAATATTAGACATCTGTCAACAACTAGACAGAACTTCTATAATACGATGGGAGGTAGGGGAAGTGACATATAGGCTTAAACAATGACAGATAGGCTTAAACTGGGGTCAAACAAAATACCCCCAGCCTTGTCAACAACTCATGGTTGCTAGAAATGTCTTTACTCAAGAAGGCCTTCAAAACAATTGCACAGAGTTGACTGGAGCTGGAATTCCAATATTTTCATGACGTGTTTGTAAATCCACTTGAATCCTATTTCATTGATGGCAAATAAAACCTTTTGAAGCATTTTTCTTTTTCTTCCTGAGTCTGCAGAACTACCCTGACCTTCCCCCAGGCATTGTGTCAAAGTCCCAATGTCATAGCTGATTTAATTTTGCATATTAATCGGGTCGTTTTGCATAGACCGCTCAACTGTATCTTGTTTTAAAGGATTCTGACAAGAAAAAGGTACAGCGTGCTCCCTACATGATATATTGCACGGAGGGAAGGGATTGGAATGGGACAATTATCACCTGTGTGTCAAGAGTATGGTAGGTCTTGGTTGAGTGTGAGGTGCGTTATTTATAGAGAGGTCAGGGTCATAGAGATGGCTACAAAGCACACAACACCTGCTGGGTGGCTCACATGTCTGATTACATCAGGCAGTGGAGGGGAGGGCAGGGTGGAGGGCATTGCACCTGGTCTAATGGAAGTTTCTTGAAATCTGATAAGAGCGGAAAAACCCATCACAGTTCAAAATCCATCGTTTTAATGAGGATATATTGGTGGCTTGGATTCCATAATGCCTTTGTTTGGCTTTTGTGTCCACAGTACCTGTGAAAGCACATTATTCTTTTTCACATTCATGCAACGGCCATTTTGTTTCAAATTTGAATAGAGCTCATTTTTATCAAATGATTGATCATTCTTGTGCTATGTCCTGGGTATAATTTATCATTGGCAAAATTGGAATGCTATATTTTATGATACAGATTCTAGTGATTGAATTTTAATGCTGAGGAAAATAAATGGCGTTGTGAAAGCATCCAAAAGGCAATAATAGTATAGCCAACAATGATAAGTACAGAACAAATATGTTGAAATGAGCCTAAACGATGAAAATTATCTACTGCATGTATGATAAGTGGTGATTAATTAGCAAATAGCTTACGGACTGTTTTGACACAGTGCTACTTCATCTGAGGCAACAATACATTTCTTTCAACATAAGTACGACTTTCCGTTTGGTTTGCATCTAAATTGAGATTATTACTGCTTAAAAATAAATCTTACCGTTTTATTTCCCATTCAAATATATCTGTATGCTTTTCTCAATACATGACTCTTAAATAAATACTTTTTAGTGTTTTCAATGATTGTGTATATACCGTAACTCCAGGGGTGTGTGGGGGTGCAGGGGGGACAAATCCCATCAGTTGTTGGAAGCAGGTAAATGAGTCCTGCAAATAATAACTACATCAGTGTTACTTGGAGATTAGCCAAGGAAAAAAGACGATCGCACACAAGGCTGCAGCATTTCTTGCTAAACCTGACGAGCACTGCGCCTTCCAGAAATATGGTGAATGGGAAAAAAGTTACATTTTAGGTATGACATTTAATAGAAGATCTTATTTGGATTGACTTTTTAAGGAGAAAGATTAGGTAAAAATGCAACAAATAAACAAATACATAACTGTCAGAATTAGACAAATCTCCACATTCCCTGTCACCTTTAAAAACATACATTAACTTAATTCGCCACAACTCAACAATGAACTTTCAAAAGAACAAAAGGAAAATGTTGTGGAAAGAAACAATTTAAGGGAAGCCCAACAAAACTGCAAGTGCTCTAATTACTAGGCTATCCTGACATCTTAATGGCAAGTTGGAAAGAAGGAAGACAAAGGCAAACAGAAACATCACCCAAATAACACTAGCAGAATTGTGAATCATAGGGGTGGCAGCATCACGTTATGGGGTTGTTTTTCTTCAGGGATTGGCAGGATAGTTAAGGGAAATAATTAGTGCAATATAAAAGTAAATTACCTTGAATGGGCCAGTCAGGGCCGAGACCTAAATAAAAAAATCAAGATTTAAAGACATATGTCCATCATTGCTCCCCAAGGAACTAGTCAGAGCTTGGGCAGTTTTTTTTAAGAAATCTTGCTTAGCAATGTTGTTAGAGACCTCTTCCAAGTTTCAACAGCATCGCCTGTGTGAAGGTGCTTCGTGTAGACCTGGGATGACGACAACCCACGGTGTGAATTAGATGCCCTAACGTCGCCCTGTTAAAAAATGGAATGAGATTGTATTATCAGAACAGGTCTAGGTAGGCACCTGTCATCTCTGGAACTGGACATTTCAGAATTCATTCATATCCATGTGAGCAGAGCATCGAGGCCTGTGGTATCACTTATCGTTCAGTCTTTTTTTGGGGTATGTGTGTGCATGAACAAGTATTGTACCAACCTCGGTGGCACAACTCTCATAAACCTCTTAGGTCTGGTGAGATGGCTCACCATCACATTTGTATTCATGAGCCAAAAAATGTATGAATAAATGCATAACAAGAATGTACTAAATTGTTTTGTAAATGTCAAAGGACGTGTGCTTCGCCGAAGCTCCCAGAATTCAGACCACCAGAGAGTAAACCGATTGATTGGGTCTTGGATATGAGAAATTAAAAAAAATAATATACTTTACACTGAACTTAAAGAAAGTTTGCTGGACCTTTCTAATATTCCTTGATTGTGTCCTTGAAACAAACATGAAGTGTGTTTCGTCTTTGGGTGAAGCTGAAATTACATGTGGCTTCGTTTCTGAATACTTTTTATTTTAGGGCAATGTTTTTTTGCTACGTGGATGTGCTTTAGCACAGCACGTTACAAACATGGTTTCACACAGAAAAAGACAGACTATGCCATGATCCTTCGTGTTATCTCACTGTTTGGTCCTTCATGTCTGGCAGGATAGAGACGGAAGTCTGTGGAACATCCAACAGCAATCTGCCTTAACAAGACAGTTGGGCTTGTATACACTTATTGCAAGCACACAAACAGGCTGCTGCAGCACTGTTTGAGCGTTATTATTTATGATACAAGATGTCTTTGATCTTAGACTCTGGTGCGGCTATGACTAGGATTACATATCCTTATTGCACCACTGTTCCTTAGTACCATCCATCCCGATAGGAATCCATGGTCTAATAACAACTGTGCCAGAGCTCCAAGTCCTATACAGTCATGTAGATATGTGGGCCACTGTGTTTGTGAATAGCTAAAATAGAATTTGCGATACAGCGTTTATGATTTATTTATACTGGTTAGCATCAAGGCTTATCTTTCACCTGGGTTCAGGAGACAGCGATCAGACGGTTTTCAAGGAGATTGCTGAACTATTGCCTAACATTATAGAAACTCCGGAAACTGGGGTCATCCTGTAAAAGCACAGAGAAATTGGAATGTGCACTTGGAAATGTCTGATAAAACCCAAATCCCATAATTTGGCGTCCTCTCATGACCTCTTAACGAGCAGACGCTGACAGATTGTGTATGGGTGTGTGTGTGTGTTACATGTGTCTACATCTATGTGGAGGTGGCACGTCTTCAATCCAAAACAATTACGCTTCATCGTGGCAGAAAATTCCTCGCCTGGTCAAAGTGTCATCAGGGTTTAGCCAGCACATTCATGAATAGTACATGTGTCACTGATAAAGGACACAAGCCTCAGCTGTTTTTTCCAAACGCATTAGGCCGTCTGGGATGAATAAACGCCTTCTGAAAAACCTATGGACACACAGTCGGAGTGGAGTTTATATGCATTGTTGTGTAGTTGATGAACCAGATTAGGTGTAAGATAATAGCAACTGTGTCAACTGCCAATGAATGAATTCCAGCATTAAATCGTGAATGTGACATTGATCAATTATAATTAATTTAGGCAAGCCCCAAATTAGTGTGTTTTCTGTCTCACTCTAATGAGAATATCTATTGTTCGAAGATACAGCGACACTGGATTGTTCTGATGCCCCTAAAGCCTTTTCACTGGCTCGGTTTAGTCCTGTCTAATGTCCAAGAATGTTAGGACTGAACCACCAGACATACCATCCGATTGTGTGTCATGTCTTCAGATGTTTACTGAACCGGGATGACTGGCAACCCGGATACTATGTGGTCCTCAGTGCTCCCGTTCAGAGATTACTCCAGTCGAGGGGGGGGGCGTCCAGGACCTCACATGGCTGTGTCGGATTCCGTCAGTCAATCCGCCGGTCGGAAGGCGGCCGTCGCCACTGCTCCGTAACCTCCCACGCGGTGCAGGCCAGCCGGAGAGACACAACCTGCTCTGCATCAATCTTACCCCGTGTCTCCTCTCACCCGGAGCAGACATGGTACCGCTCACAACGCGTTCCCCTCCAGGCAGACGCACGCTGCTCCTTCCACAGCCCCCGCCCGCCCCGTTGCCCTGGTGCAGATCAAAGCCGTCCACACGGTAAATAAACATATCAAATGGCCAACAAAAGAGCCGGTAAACGCTCTGTGAACAAAAAGGGGGGAAAAAAACTGCCAGCTGAATAACAACAAAGTAAGGGCCTCTTGGCCATAAGATCAGAGGCAGGGGGAAATGAGATAGAGCTGGTGAAGATGTGAAGGCAAACACGTGGGTTGAGTAGACGAGTCACCGCTACCCCGGGCCAGGCTCCTAAATGTTTCCCTAGTGCCTTCACAGTGCACTGCCTGGTCAGAAGTGACACGCAACACGAGAGCCCAGCCATAATGATGGCACCCGAGAGCCCAGCCATAATGATGGCACCCGAGTACCGGTGCAGTTTGGAAAAGCGGATATGAAAAACAGCCTTGATGTTAGATTGAGAAAAATACTTTGAGATAAGTAAACAAGAGATTGGGGTTTAGGGTGGCAGCTTAGACGGGCAGGTTTGTTTACAACACCTTTTTTCTCCTGTGCTCTGATATGTAAGGTATTATCACATTATTTTGTCAAGATGCAAAGACTGCGGGTGATATTTGCTTTGAAATGACTTTGTTCTTAAAATGAAACTGCCGATGTACTAAAGTGGGCTGCGAATAAAACAAATCATTTTCTAGTAGTAGTTCAGCTTATAGAGACATAATCAATACTCTGAATAATGTATTTCGGTTCATTACATGTTGTAATTACTGGCATATGCTGTCAATAATTTGGACCGAAACCCTTCATCATAACAAAAGAATACCTATATTTAAATGTGAAAACAATAGTTTTCTAAAAAACTCTTACTGTAAGAGTGCACTGGTCCAATCCCTTTACAGCTCACATTTTGTAATGGGGCAGAAAACAAAAGAGTATCACGGCATGATTCTAAAGTTTACTTTGACTGATAAGTACTGGCATGGTCAACCTAACCAAACTGACTCATGGTTAAAAATGTCACATTTATCTAAACGCTTTAACTCACCCTGAGTCGTGAGATCGAGGCACCACGCTAACTCCTCCAGGCCTTCACATTCTAAGGTTTGGCTCCCATTGTTCAGTTTGCCCGGGCTCAGGCTCCTTTTTAATATGCCATCTAAATCAGGTTGATTCAATTCAGACATGGCCTCATGCAGGGTTTCGGGTGAAGACCAGGGGGTGTCTTAATAGCTTCTGACAGGAAAATCAAAGATCAAGATGAAGTGCTGTACTAAATGGCAGGTCTTTATTAATTACAGAGCAGGTGGGCTTGGAGCCTTCATGCCTTCAGCCAGGCATAAATGGCTCCCCCTGCCTGCATTGCTGTGCAGCTGTCTGTCTGTATGACATTTGGCTCAATATTTAATTATTTCTGAATCTGCCCCTCATAGCGGAAGCAAGAGTATTGTAGTTATGAAAGCCACTACATGAGCGCTGAGGTACAATGGATCTTTATGTACGCAAACGTCATGCACTCCAGAAGTAAAGGCAGTAGTGAGGAAGAGAGATGTCTGAATCTGAAAATAAAAAAAACATCTTGTCTTGGAAGACCCAATAAAAAAATTATGCTGCAATGTTTACTGTTGATAAGACTTGGGTTTAAGGGAACAGTCTGTAGCCACAGGCAACCTCAACGGAAGCCGAGACTACATTCCACGCAAAATGCCTCATATCAGAGCAGGGCGGAAAGCACTTCTGAAATAGAGAAAAAGCACTAATAAAACTATACAACAGCTATCCGATTTCAAAGCAATTTCTGTTCAAGCAATCTTTAAAGAGTTGTATCTGTAGTGACACCAATCTGCCCCACAAGACATAATGCGTACAGTTAGTAATTCCACATTTAATACCATTTTAACTGTTTGCTCGTGAATGTTTTGCTCCACAGAATTCCACAAAAGGACATCACGGTGAGGATATTTACGATTCAAACGTCTTTAATTATGTTTAATTGGACCTGTCCATCAGTTTACAATACATTGATTATCAACAAAGCTGTCAAGTTTTAGCGAAGGTTGGGCATCATCAGATCTCAGCCTTAACCTTTAGCACCTACATTGTCATTAGTCTGTGATAGCACAGAGCAGACCAATCCTCGGAAAACACACAAGATCCTTCCAATCCACCTCGGATTGCCTATTACCAGTTAATTGCCAGCAATACATTTGCTTAGGACATCTATTCAATAGATGGCCTATTGAATACTTGAAAAGATCATCTATTCCATACGTCACCGAGATCTATGAAATACTTGATATGGAATATTTTTCCTGCTTGGGAACAACAATAAATGAACCATAAATCACAGTTTCTCACTCCTCTTTAATGGCTCACTGAAGGCCATTATGGGGCCTACACAGAAGCTGATGTTTATATATGTAAAAATGAAGTATTGCTCATAATTATCTTGGCAGGTGACATAGAACTGACCACAAATAGATGTTGGATGCTTCATCTGACCTCAGAGCACTTTCAGAATACGGGTACATGGTAGGTGCTTTAAATATAGGAGGAGAAATTGACACAGCCTCACACACTGGATGGATGTGTTTTCTCTCTCTGCCTAGTTGAGCTTCCTGACCGATTACTGCCTTCCGAAGTAAAGCAGACCAACCTTTCTTCCTAACATAAACACACATGGTGCAGATTTGTCTCATATAAAGACACACATTCTTTGCCGCTTAACTGTTTTGGAGACAGCATTATCTTGAATTCTTCACCGATACAGTATTTATGTCTGGCAAGTCGGGCTGCTGTGGAGCCAATGAAATGACAAAACACTTCAAACAATGGTTGTCCCGCTAGTGCCTGCAACAAACATTCTCCTTCTCTCTCTCTCTCGCGCTTTTTTCTTTTCCTCTGTACACTTCTCTCGTACTCCCTTTCTACCGGGTTATTCTGAGACATTTTGAGGTGGGGTCCATTACGTCCTCACCCGTGGGCAATGAGGAGGCAATGGTATAGTTATGTTCGTCAGTCGACAAAGGTTTGTGTTTCTTGCGGTCGGCGTCCACTGAGAGCCAAGAATGATTCACTCTCTGGCTGAGGTGTCCATTTATCTCAAGGCAAACTGTCAGCGATATGATGGATGGGAGAAAAAAAGCACTACATTTCCTTCACCTGATATCCAGTCAGACTGCCATTTTACCCAAACAGCTATTGTGTCTTCATTTCGCCATGGGTTTCTGCGCATGAACGGTCAACAACTTGAAGTTAGCGCTGTTTGTTTATAATCTATTTTTGATCTTAATTCATAGCCAGTGAAGGAGTTTTTCTTGTTAGATTCATCATCATGGATCTATGCTAGCTGCTCATAGTCTTCTCAGGAGTGCACACTATATATGTTGGGTCGGTCTCAGTCCTTAAGTCAGGCACACATTTTATTTCTGGAACGGATGAAACGGAAGCTCTGTCATTTCTGGAGCAGGCTAATTTTTGTGAAGGCTGTATGTGAGATCGTATAGAATTGTAATTATTTTGGGTGTAAAAGTCACTTGTGCTGTACAATTTGATGTATACTGTATTACTGCGCTATTTACATCCATCCATTACATAGATGTTGAAAGAGACAGCCGTTATGTATTCAGACGTGTTTATGTTACATTACAATATGTATCTTAGGATATTTTGGTCCGTAAGCCCAGCCCCTGTATTATTGTAATTGATGAACAGTCCTTTTTACTGTATATTTTTTAAGATAAAAGGTTCTTAAAAGCAAAGTAACCACACTCCGAAATACTCTGCATGGTAACATTATAAGATATACTCAGACCGGCAGCAGAGAAAGTGGCTTTCATGGGAGAGTTGCAAAAGGAAAAGGACACACAAATCAAGGCCAGGGTTTGCCTGGACGGCTTTAAGGAGATTATGTGATCGAGTGGAAGAAGATTCTATGGTCTGATTAGACCAAAATGTATGGTTTTGGCCTCACCGCAAAGGGCTATATTTAGATCAAGCATAACACCACAAAGTACACTATCCCGAACATGCTGTATGGTGGTGGCAACATCATGGTGTGGGGATGCCTTTCTGTGTAATAAAATGTATGCAGCAAAGTAAAGGGAAATCCTGAAAGAGACCTGCAAGGGACTTGCAGGACTTGAGAGACTGTTCTATCAGCTGGCAGTGTCACCGACCCTTCACAGGATGGTACAAAGATTTTTGACTTATGCGTTCATGTATTGGCGCGTAGGTAGTATGCATTTGGGAGCATATGGGACGCAGATCTTAAGAGAAGGCGTTGACAACACAAAGAAAGTCGAGTGCTTGGGCAGACAAGAAGAACTAAGCTTTTTTTCTGGACACACATTGTAAGGATTGATTGAAGCACAATGCAACCATAATTTCCTGCAGCCCTAGTTGATTTTCCTGTTGACTTTGGCCGTCCTGCCCCCCCACACGATATCAACTCCAGCTCAGCCCGGTCAAAGTTATTTTCTCTGTCTTGGCATTCTAATAGTGGAACTGGCTTTCACCTGACACTGAGTCAGTCCCTGGTCAACGTCTCAAAAGCATCTGGTACCCAACCATTTCAAAGAAATATCTTAAATCAGACAGCTCCCGTCCAAAAAAGGAGTAGACAAAGTTATAATAACTGCACTTGTATTTTCCTAAATTTGCGTCTTTATTAAACAACACATGTAGCGTGTGCTTGTCTGATCAGGCTATGTAAAGACGTATGCACTGCCTAAACAGGTCTAGATAAGTATGCCTGCTAATTGACTGCACTCTGAAAAGTGACAAAGGTCACAGTATAAAACTAAAAAACATTAGTGGCTTTACTGAAATCCTTAGCCTTCTATGTGGGTGGAGGGATTTGACAGGAATTATGTGAGCAGTAGGATCTGGTTTCATTAGTTCACTCTTTACTTTCTGTCGCAACAGATTACTACTGATTCATACAATAACCGCAGCCGTTGTAATTTATGCAACAACTGTCTTCTATTAGTTGGTCACCCAGTATTGAGGGTCCCAGAGTATTTCTTTTCACTTTTGTGACCTGGTAGTGACATTCACTTGCTGTCCAAGGTCTAAATCAGACCCTGATTAAAGTGCTAGGATGAAAACCAGCAGCGCTGCAGGTCCCGAGGCCTGAAGTTGAGAACCACAGATGTAAAGGAGTCAGGCATTCCTCAGAACAGGCCTATGCACCTGAACGTCCCCGGTGTTTAATGAGTTTTGACAACGTTCCAGCAAAAATGCTGGCGTGATAAGGAATCAAATGCCACATAGACTCCATTAGATGTGGAGATACCTAAAACAGGGTTGAACGTTCTACATTTCCGCGTTCAGGATGGTCCAGCCCCGTTCATGACATCACATCAGCTACTACCATTTTGGAGTGTCGGTGGGTGGTATGTTACAGTTGTACCTTCACTGATTGAACATTGACCGACACAATGCCTCCACTGCATTATTTCTTCCTCACTCCTTGCTCCATTGTCGCAGTGGCTGGGGTGGCATTAAAAGTTTGTTGGGGAATGCACCTTGAAGATGATTAACTGTCTTTGCTATATTAAAGCACACCCTTGCATCCATCTGCCAAGTGCGATTGTGTTCAACCACTGAAACCATTTCATGAGAAAACTCATTTTCAGCCTCTTAATTATTTTTCATTACAGTGGCGGTAGCGGACTAGATTGGAATTGGACAGTAATAGGCTGGCCTGAGTAGTGTGAACAATCCTGAAGCATCAGTCTAGATGAAGTGTGACAGGGAGACATCTCTCCCCTGTGCAGCACCCATTAGGCTGTTTCCTTGTTCCTGATCGTGCCAGGCCCCTCGGGTGTGTGGTCAGTGCAAGGTCATCGCGGTGCTCTTTTGGGGGGAGTTAAAGTGCCGGCAGCAATCTGTTCGAGATGTTGATAACCTTTTCGGCCAATCGGCGCACCTGTCGTCGACCATGTCCGATTGAGGCTTTCGCGTTCTGATGGACTTTAACATTTTCCATGTGTTCGCTCTGAAACTAGAGGGGCAGCTCATGCAGGTTCAAGGAGGATGTTTTTAGCACAGCATGTGTGGGGGGGGGGGGAGGGGCTGTTAGGTGGAGCTTTTATCCGTTTTTTTTTCATTATCTGAACTATGATAGAAAAGTCTCTCTAAATGTACTAGCCAGAGCAGCACAGCCAATCAATAAAGCACGTTTCAAGCTAAAGCAGAGATAGGGCCTCTGCTCTCGATTCGCTCTTATTCTGTATCCCAGCCTGCCTGAGCTGATCTGTGCTCATCCCGCTTTTGTTTGGTCAACAGTTAGGGGGGTGGTGGAGTATTATAATTGGACGTGAGTGGACACGTGTTAAATACCTGTTTTTGCACAGCTGTACTGCAGTCATTGCTATGAAGTTTGGCCGAGCTTTCTGAGGACCTGAACTTGGATCACGAATCATCATGCTCATCAAGAACCATTGGGAGACTACTGCCGGAGTATTTCACAGCGTTGGGTCATTGCTCTGAGGCCTGGGCCGAGCTTTCTGTGGACCTGAATTTGGTCTGTGAATCATCAAGCTCATCAAGAACCATTGGTAGACTACTGCCAGCATTGGGAAATATGACAATCATCGCTGATGAATCATTTATTTCAATCACAGACTAGACCAAGGGCTGCTGCTCATTATAATATGGAGTTGAATCCGCGCATGGAACTAGAAATGAGAACCCAAGCAGAAACTGTACATCAGGCGATATCTGATATTCGCCACCACAGATAACAGTGGGAACAAACGAACATGAAATTGGACCAATTCAATTGACTGGACAGCGTCTCTGCGATGAAGTTTACGAGGACAATTGAGTCCTGTGAAAATGTGGAAGTGTGTCAGAAAATTACTGTTTTAATTTAACTACCTACCAAGGCACTATTGTTTTCCAGAGAATAAACAAATAGCCTACCTGCCCACATTAAAATAAAAACAAATGACCCTAACACAGCAGATAAACCGAATAAACAGATAAGAGACATAGCCAAAACTGTAGAGGTGCCAAAATTAACTGGTTGGTATAATACAAAGAATATAACATCTCAGGCGAGCTTAGCAAGAATGTTCACCGTAATGAAGGTAGGAAAAATAAATCCAACCCCCGGCAGAAAAGTCGCAGGGTGATTCAAGAGAACGTGCCTCATTGCATGCTGAAAATACAGGAAGAAAAGGTTGCTGTCACGCTCAAAAGGGTTGAAGACCCCTGCCAAATACCCTTATTTGGATTGTGTACACATTGTGTGATTTAAAGTGTTTTGCTTACCAGGGGGAATTGATTGAAAGGGGGTTCGCAACCAGAATCCGGGCATAAAAACACAGTTTAAAAAGAAGAAATGCACGTCATGTCAAGACAAACACTTTGTGCCAGATTGCCCACTTCACACGGCTTAGGTATCATTTCACTGTCTGGGTGGCACTCCCAGAGATCCGCAGTTAGAATTTGAGATGCAGAGTGTCAATGTGAGTGGTCTAGGGGCTCTGTTCAGTCTAGAGAGCTAACTGCCAGGTTTCACCCGGGTTTCACACTTGGCTGGACATTGACATTGGCGGTAGCAGCACATCGTCCAGGCCGTTGTACCTGAGTGCTTTGGGCTCCAAGAAGATCTTTCCACTTGTCATTCTTCTCCTTAACCCAGATTTAGCAAGGTCAATCGGTGTGCTGCGGGGAAGTACACACGGGAGTCCCCGGAAGGCAGCGTCGCTGCCCACCCCCCCCTCAAATTGAACGGGGCCCACAGAGCCCCGCTACAGCCCCCCCCCCCCCCCCCGGGTCCGGCTGGAAAAGGCTGGATGAAGACGTGGCCGGGTGTGACAGTTCAGCCGGAGTGTTTATTACCGACGTGATGGGTTTAGGAGCTCTGGTTAATGGAGCGATTTGCATACGGCAGATATGACTGTGCGTCTCCACGGCAAGCAAGTCGATCTATTGACATACAGTTGAACCGAAATAATCGCTGTTGTATTTTCCACAGTCGGAGTATAGGTTTACCATACATGTTATGAGGAATGGTCACCGGCTGATTGTCAAAAATGTCGTAATTAATGAACACCGCTAGGCGAGGTAATAGCGGTGACGTTAAGATTTCTTTTATTGCTTTGATAGCTGATTCATTAAACCTAAACTCTGAACTTGATCTGGTTTAATTACTCAGCAGCTGTTTCTGGTTTTGGACTCTAATACATTTCAAACATATAATCAAAATCCATAAAACATCCTGACGGCATTGATTACATCTAACACAGTATAACTGAGCTTGTCTAAAGTCATACAGTGCACACACTGTAATGATGGAGTAAACGTACTGACATAGGATGTAGACTGTTATATATTTTCTAGATTATTCATACTCATGTTAATCAGTGGACACAGTCCATTTTATGTTTCTGAGAAATTTCACTGAAAGGGAGGTTTTTTCATGGGTCAGAATATTTTAATTATATCTGGTCAATCCCTTCAGATATAATAGAGCATGATGAAAGACCATGGAAAGATCCATGCCATGACATAATAAATGTTTTCCTGATGTGTAAAAGATCGTTGTAATAGTCCAGCAGACTAGCTGGTCATGGTTCTCCATCACTGAGATTAACCTATTTATGGGATGGCAATAAACAATGAGTAGCAATGCTTTATAGTTTGATCCGGAATATGGTATGAAATTGTTGAGTTCTATTTGCTTATGAGGGCACAAGCTCAAGAAATTGGTACAAGTATTTTTCTTCTTTTTATTTTTGCAACAAAAGCGAGTCAACAGTAATTATTTTGTAATTTCGGCAGCTAACAAAGTATAAAAACCCCCCGCTTGATGATAAATACAAAAAAAGCACCATTTGATATGACCAACAGCAGAGGCTATATGTCCTGTCAGTGACCCACAGACAATGTTCCAACCTATGGATGTCATAACAACTTTACCCTGAGCTGAGCAATTCTATTCACATGAAATACTTTAAAATAGCCTGGGTAGTCAGACATGTTTATTTAAGTGCTTGAAGTGGCTAGAGGTGTAGGGTAATATTGGTAATAACACCATTTTCAGTTTTCAAAACTGAGTTTTGTTCGAGGATAGGAAAAAGATTGCATACAACAGACAAGGTGGCATGTCACAGATAATGTCCCTGAACATGTACACAGCTGGCAGTACTCACATACATAAGTACGCTGAAGGTAATGGATGAAAGCACACACAAGGATATGCCTTCTCCCTGCTTACTCTTGTCTCTCCCCTGTGCTTTTCAGACTCGGCTGAAACGAGGAGAAGCTCGGGGGGGGGGGGGGGGG
>JACXGK010010138.1:0-18606 GCA_016801125.1 Novumbra hubbsi | reverse complement strand
CTCCCGGTCTTGTTGGTCTATATCCCGGTCTTGTTGGTCTTTATCTCAGTCTTATTGGTCTAACTCCCGGTCTTGTTGGTCTATATCCCGGTCTTGTTGGTCTATATCCCGGTCTTGTTGGTCTAGTTCCTGGACATTTATTTTAAGCTTTCATTGGGTTTCCTGCTCAATCGACCAATGGAAAACTGCTAAAGAAGTAGGCAAAAAAAGTCACTGCTAACAGTGTTTTTCCAGGACTGACAGAAAACAGTCAATTTTCAAACAATACTTTAACACCCACTGTGTCTACAAGCTGCTCCCAAACATGAAAAAACTCACCAGAGAATAAAGTCACAACTAATGAATAGATGCTTTAGCTTAGCTGCTTTCGGAGACTTACATTGCAATAATGCATTAAATGGCACAGGCATTACCCTAGGGTAGTCGTGCCAGACAGTGATCGTTGGGTAGCATTTAAAGTAAGTTAGCCACAACAGTGAAATTCCAATCCTTCAAAATAAAAGTCCCTCAAATGACTTAGATGTATCGCTTGTGTCAAGGAGAAATTTGCCCAACAGCAAGCTTTACAGGCCTCTATCAGCCCATGAATTCCTCCCTCGCTAAAAACCAATGTCTATATTCATTTAGGTTCACCAGGGTTTCAACACAATTTCTTTTGACAGACAACTACACAACATCTGTACCAAAATAAACAACAGAAAACCATCGGTAAGCAGCCGGTGTCACCTGGTGTAGACCCTGGCTTCGTTGTGAGTCTGCTGCTACCTTCCAGAGAACTCATCCAGAGACCGGAGAGGGTTCAGCGCCAACTTATTTTCTCACTCAAAGAAGACAAGCAAACGTTTTCATTTGATCTGATGAATTTATATTGGGAAAGTTCAGCAACGTCTTTGTGTACTGGCCCAATGTTAGGTCTTACTGGCCCCAGGCCTGTGGGCCAGCGTTAATGTTGAACCCTACAGGACCCTATTGACAAGTCAGACAGTAGAGCTCATTTCCCGATGGGTCAAGGTACATTTCTGGTATGTGTGGCATTCAACACTTTACACTGTCTCTGCAGTGGTTAACAGTTGGTTAAAAGCTCAAGGATTTCGTGAGACCACAATATTACACAATATATTGCAAATCACACCAACAACTTCACAGTGCATGCCCACAGGACAACAATGTTCTTAGAATAAAATTAAACACAGGTATGCCCGGTTTATAAAAACCATATGCTTTCAAATTAAATATCCATCTGGAGTGCAATTATATTGGCATCCCCAGAATTAAATGGTATAGTGCCATATACATCCTCTGGGTTACAGTCAACATCCCTTGAAATCAAGCTTTCACCAGAGTGTTATCAGAGTATTTCCAAGTGTGGGGACTAAATTGAATCCCAATTGGGTCTGACTGAGTGGGTCTGACTAAGTGAACTTGTCCTTACAGTAAAGACACAGTGAGGTACATCTCCAGGTCTAATAAATTGGCATTTGGCATGACTGTCAGCCGCTAAGGTAAATATATTAACTTCCACTACTGGCCTCTGTGTTTTCACCGCAGTGCTAAAAACGCTATCACGTTGTCTACATTTAGAAGATTGGAATGTGGTGCAACAATTATGGTAGGTTGCTTTACACACCGAAGATGAACCGCTCTGAAATGTGTTTAACAGAAAAAACACACCTGACACACACACACACACACACACACTGTCACGCAAAACACCCACACACATAGGAAAACCCCGGAGGGTAAACAGTTATCTCCTGCGAGTGTGTCTGTGTGTGGTGGGGCCAACAAGGGCAGCGAGCGACGGGACCTTCGCCGGGGTTTTATCTGTAGCGTGACACGACAATCTGTAATAGCGCAGCATCTGGAGCTCCTCTTCCAGCACAGCCTTATCTCCCACAGGCAAACAAACCTCAGAACACGCCCCCTAAACCAAGCGCCGCGGACCACCAAGATGGCCGCTGACCCCTGACCCCGAGCGAAGGCCGTGCGGTCGGAAAAGTGGTCTATCAAACCGCCGTGTTTACCCTCAGCACAGTCACAGTGGAGCCCGAGCGCCGTGCTATTAACGAGACGCGAAGCATCTGCTAGGACGGACCGGTTGTTTTTCCCCCCGTGCTCGTTGGACTGGGGCTTAATGACGGCGCACTCAGAGCCGGCGGACGCCATTGCTCTTCGTCTGATGATGGAAAAGCATAACTGTTAGGACGGAGGATAAACACCCATAAATCACGAGCTGTATGTACACATTTATTTTACATCAATCTTCAGATAAACACCACAACGCATTACAGGGCTTCCCGAGGTCAGGCTGAATGGAAATGAATCACAGCGGAGGTGGAAAGACTAATAACACAACATAAAGCAGACGTAAGTGCACTATGAGGAACTATCAGCAAACTAATGTACAAGAGTGAATAACATAACGGGTGCATTTATCCAGTAAAATCAGAGGACAACCACTGCGTTTCTTTCACAACGTCGAGCTTGGCTGTTTGAAAGACACAATGCGCTGTGTAATGCTATGCTACGGACAGCAGCAGTGTAAAGGCCCCAGTAGACCTGATGGCGCATTAAACCATTCTCTCACACAGTCAAGCACAGTGTGCTCGCATACTTCTAATCTTTTGTTAGGCGAGGGGTGGTGGGTATATTTTGCCGGTATAAAGGGTAATGACTGAACCTCCGACCAATCTCAGTATGCAAACAAACAATAACTCAAAGAACAAACAAAATGTGAGCGATCTATACAGAAATGGTGACCACGCATTGGCTTTCAGGGAGAAGCACAAATCAATCAAGCGTTAGGTGGGTAAACTGTGTGTTAAGCGAGGATCTGGACCCTCCGCCTGCAGCAAACCAACCTTCTGGTAACTCCCCTCTCAGGGGGCCCTACGCACGGACTGTGCTCCACTTCAAAGAGAGGGCACAGGGTCAGTCCACAGCCCTGAACACACCCCTACCAAAATCACAGCTGCTCCACGGTGTGTGTGTGTGTGTGTGTGCGCGTGCATTACTTTATTTCTCTGTCTCTTCTTTCTGTCTCTCCTTTCAATTTCCCCCTCTCTCTTCCCTAATCTGAAAACAGGACAAACACAAAGGATGGAACACTGACTCATTTCAGTCAATCACCTGTGAGACAGGGCGGAACGCTTCATGGGAGTCTCTCATTATCGGGCAACCCACCAAGCTATTAGTCACAACAAAAGAGAATCAAAGAGGGAGAAAGATTAAGGGGGACAGGGTAGTATGAGAGATGGGAAGAGGATAGATGGAGAAAGAAAGAGAGAGGGAGATAGATAGATAGTGGGAGAGAGAGAAATAGAAAGAGTGAGGAATAGAGAGAGAAATAGAGGAAAGAATTTAGAGAATATAGGAAGAAATAAAGAGAAATAGAGGAAGAAAGAGAGAGAGAAATAGAGGAACGAATTGAGAGGGAAAAAGAAAGAAATAGAGTATGAAATAGAGAGAAATAGAGGGAGAAATAAATAGAGAAAAAGAAGAGGAAACAGAGAAGTGCAGAAGAGGGAAATCAGTGACTGTCAGGCCCAGGGAGGTCTGGCCTTTACAAATCCCTTCTTTTTGATCTCTTCATCCAGATGAAGGGACAGAGAAAGAAAGAGAGGGGGGTGAGAGAGAGCAGCGCTAGTCTGGGATTATGCAAGACAATTAGGCTTTCTACCCCAGACCTCCTGAATGTTCCGCTTTCACTGGAGCCCTGATCACTTCCAATTAATACACATTTCCTGACGTCCTGTAATAGCTGAAGTGATGCTCTTAAACCCTGCAGCTCTCCTCCCCTCGCTGCCTCACCCTTTACCTCCTCCTCGGTCTCTGCCTCCCCCCGATTCACTCCCCCGCACGTCCCTCACTCGGATCTCCCCCACTCCCACAACTGCCTCCAGCTGCATCCCGCCTCACATCGCACTGAGAGGCAGCAGCCTACAGACTGACGACTCTCCCTAATGGGTCTAAACTCCAACTTGTTGTTAGGCTGTCATTTACCAGAAGCCGTTTGACATGGAGGGTATTTGAAGCAATTGAATTGAATGCTGGTTTTGTGTCGACGGAGCGTTGAATTAGTGTTGTTTGTTTGTGTTGTGGAGGCCTCAGGGATCACAGTAAATGTCAATGGTTTGAAGAAGGGCTCGTTTGGCATGACAATCAATGACAAAGCCAGCGGAGTGGGAGAGCCTAGACAGTATTTAACACAACAGAGACATGGTAAACACATGCATTGTCATCCATTTGGAGAGGGCGGCGTTGACATTCCTCTGGCCCCAGGGTCTTTCTCTAGACATATTAACAAGACTTTGTTGTTATCAAAGATCTGGGACAAGAGCCACAGGCTGGTCTAGGTATCAGTGGGCCAGCCAGGGTGAGGAACGGACCTGTGTGTGAGGACATTGTGCTCTTCTCTCACCCATGGAATGAGGGGAAATGATGCTGTTAGCTTCAATTCACTTTTTTTTATGTCGCAATGCAAGTAGTAAGTAGTTATTCGGGGTGTAACGTCCAGTTTAAAAATATAAATGGTATATTACAAAAGGAGGTGACCGTCGTATCATTTAAGGTTCCCAGCAAGGTAGACTTTCATGTGAAATGTAATATTTTCGCAGTGTGTGTATGTTGACAGCATACAATCCTAGTAGCTCTTGCACAGTGAACATCCTACTAACTCCATCAAGTCCTGGTGTTTGATAGTGACCAGAAGATAGAGTAGTGGGCATTGATGTTGCCACGAACTCTAAGAAAAGATCATGCATGCAAGCGCATACAGACCCCCCCCCCCCCCCGCTATCTTTCCTTCTAATCACCTTTCATTATGTGTGTTTGATCCCTGACTTCCCTTTGTACACCACACATCATCACCTTTATTTTCATCTCTAATTGCTTGAGAGAGACGCCCCTTTGATACTGCCTGCATGCCAAGCCCAGCCGCTATCAGGGACGAGCGTGGAAACGTGTCGAGTGTCTGTCGGCTCTTCTCAGTGGGGGAGAACCGAGCGAGGGAGACAGCCCTGGACACGGCCCACCTGCAGAAGACAAACCTGTTCCCAAACCAACATATGACGTGTCTATCAACACATTCAAAGATAGAAGCATGTCTTTCAGTGGAATACAAAAGGCTGGGGGGTGGGTGAGAGATAGATGGATGGTGGAGGAGTGAGGGTGAGAGATAGATGGATGGCAGAGGGGCATTGGTGTGAGATAGATGGATGGTAGAGGAGCGTGGGTGAGAGATAAATGGAGGGTAGAGGGGCGTGGGTGAGAGATAGATGGATGGTAGAGGGGCGTGGGTGAGAGATAGATGGATGGTAGAGGGGCGTGGGTGTGAGATAGATGGATGGTAGAGGAGCGTGGGTGAGAGATAGATGGATGGTAGAGGGGCGTGGGTGAGAGATAGATGGATGGTAGAGGAGCGTGGGTGAGAGATAGATGGATGGTAGAGGGGCATTGGTGTGAGATAGATGGATGGTAGAGGAGCGTGGGTGAGAGATAGATGGATGGCAGAGGGGCATTGGTGTGAGATAGATGGATGGTAGAGGGGTGTGGGTGAGAGATAGATGGGTGGTAGAAGGGCATTGGCGTGAGATAGATGGATGGTAGAGGAGCGTGGGTGAGAGATAAATGGATGGTAGAGGGGCATCGGTGTGAGATAGATGGATGGTAGAGGAGCGTGGATGAGAGATAAATGGATGGTAGAGGGGCAATGGTGTGAGATAGAGGGATGGTAGAGGAGCTTGGGTGAGAGATAGATGGATGGTAGAGGGGCAATGGTGTGAGATAGATGGATGGTGGAGTGTGGGTGAGAGATAGATGGATGGTAGAGGGGCGTGGGTGAGAGATAAATGGATGGTAGAGGGGCATTGGTGTGAGATAGATGGATGATAGAGGAGCATGGGTGAGAGACAGATGGATGGTGGAGAAGTGCGGATGAGAGATAGATGGATGGTAGAGGGGTGTGGGTGAGAAATAAATGGATGGTAGAGGGGCATTGGTGTGAGATAGATGGATGGTAGAGGAGCGTGGGTGAGAGATAAATGGATGGTAGAGGGGCAATGGTGTGAGATAGATGGATGGTAGAGGAGCGTGGGTGAGAGATAGATGGATGGTGGAGGAGTGTGGGTGAGAGATAGATGGATGGTAGTGGGGCGTTGGTGAGAAATAAATGGATGGTGGAGGGGTGAAGGGTAGATGGATTGGTAGAGGGGTGAGGTAGATAGATAGTAGAGGGCTGGATGAGGCTTATGTCTGGAGACACAGTGAGGGCCAGAGGTAGAGACATCTGTCCCTTGTCATCCCCACTCCTCCTTTTCCTTTCCTCTACTTCATCACCAAGTATAGTGTGTGTGTGTGTTGGCTGACAGCACCATCTTGTTTTTATATCACATACCTGTCTTTCTCTCAGCACTGCTGCTCAGTACTTGATGAAAACTATCTGTTTGAATTATAGCTGTTTCCTTAGCGACTGATGCTCCAGCAAAGACTGTCAAAATCACAACACTAAACAAGGGGAGACATTTTACAGCCAGTTGAAAGTTCTCCATTAAACGTCTACCACTGAAATATTCCCCTGTCCATTTCAAACCGTCCTTTACCTTTTAAGAACAGAAAGGCATTTCCCAGGTATACAGTGTCTGGTCCAGGTTTCTAAATGCCACATTACATGCGGTTCAGAAGAGGTTGTGTATCTTATGTTGGGCTTGTTCTCAGTCAGTCTTTAACCTTTTCACTGTGAAGTCTCCGGGACATACAGTACCAGCTGTTCTACCACACTACTGGTGTCCCAAATGGCACCATATGGTGAACTGTAGGGCCCTACAGTACATAGGAGAAAGGGTGCAATTTGGGGAGCACACCGCACAGGCTCATAACAAATCGAATGACCTTCACAACACATTCAATAATCACAAACGCATCACAATACATTTAATAGTCACAGACACATCACAATTAATTTAATGGTCACAGACACATCACACAACATTTAATAGTCACAGACACATACTAATACATTCAAAAGCCACTGCGAGGGGAACGTTTGTCCTGGTTGACCAGTGTGAGGTGGCTGCATTGTAGAGAACCAGTGTGTGAGGAGAAGACAGCGTGGATGGATTGGGAAAGAAAGGCCTCACCCCGTGACAGAATCTAATCAGGAGTTGTCCCAACATATTACGACAGAATAAAGCACCACCTTTGTTAAGCCGACTAGCAGCCAGAGAACATCACACAAAACCAGAGAGGGAGAAGCACACATCTCACTGAACTAGACAACCTCCGTCTCCAAGTTTGAAATATGCCAGAGAAACGAGAGGGGGGGGGGGGGGGCAGAAAGAAAGACAACCCGAGAGAGGGAGAGATAATTGAGGGAAGGAGAATACAGAGAGAACGAGAGCTGCGGAAAGATAAATGAGCTCTCCATGCAGCTCTGAGGGGAAGCAGATCCCTTATCAGGCGTTGCCACTGTTTACTGACATTAACAATGATAATATCCATCAGCACCTTGTCAGCAACCCAAGTGGGCCTGCCACAAGAACAAAGGCACCACTGTCTCCGTGACGATATGCTTACAAGGACATGTTGATGTACCTGCCATTCAGGTGCAAAACGTGTCATCACAGCATTCCCTAATCAGGGCTCTCGGCCCCGCCCTGGCGATGAGTAGAAGTGCCCTTCGTCCACCACAGACCAGTCTCATACCTTCACGTCATGGCAACAAGCCGGCAACCTTAACCCCCCCCCCCCAACCTGAAAACGTCCCCAGCTACCAATCAACGCTGTGCTGAATAGCTAAGCAGAGCGTATATCAACACGCGGCACATTCCACATGCAACTCTCTGTGAAATGTGTGTATGGCCCAGTAGCTGATTTCTGTAGCCTGAGAGATGCTGATCTAGAGGGAGAAAAGACGACAACGGCAGCGTCAGGAAAGAATCTGTGTAATTACTTTTGGCCATCTCTCAAAGCTGCCTTTCTCCGAAGAGAGATGTGTGGCAATATATGACAAGAAAGCCAAGAGCCTCCCCGTAGACTCTAATACGATCCATCATCACTGGAACAGACACACCTGTCTGGCAACGAGAACAATGCAATGCCACCATGCCTATTTATTAGGTGCCAGAAAAGTTTATGTTTGTTCCGTTGACAGTGACAGTCACTTGATCCTATTTTCATTATTGGGGAATCTCAAGCTCTTTGGGGAGGGGGGGGGGGAAGGAGGAATGGTGGGGAAGAGGCAAAAGTCTGACTATAGTTTTCTCAGACGTAAGACTTCCTTTTCTTCCTGATAGCTGTCTGCCAACGGAGTCAGGCGACATGTAACAGAGACTGTCACTCTCCAGTTGGAGGGGTTCACTCATTTTTACTTATTTATTCATTATTTTTTTTGTTGTTGCTGCCCCACTAACAGATTCCTTCTAAAGACACTTCAAGTCCAGATTTGATATAAAACCATTTCATAACTGCAGTGGGTATTTAACAATGTAAAATACAAGAAAACGTATTAAATAATTCAGAACATCTTGATATCTCCATCATTCCTTCTGACTGACTGACAAATCATCCATATCAATAAACTGTCAAGTTTCGAAGGTCATTTCGTGATTCCTATTCAACGCGAATAAAAAATCCTCTGAATAATCCTACTCATCACATTGATTAGATTAAATTAGTGTGACGTTATTATCTAATAATATCAGAACAATCTTGTATGCATGCCCTTGTCTGTTCCCCACACCAAGTGTTATAGCATCCCACTTGGGATTTTGGACTTTTGGCCTCATTGCAACAAATTAAGAGGAGGTGTGGGAGAGTTGAAGATCAGGACATGTCAGCTTCTAGTCACAATGCTCGTTTACCCAGAACTATTTACCAACTTTCCTCAACCAACAACCACAATGGAGCTAATAGGTCCAGCCACGTTTCATCAGACGGTGCTGAGACACTTTCGTGCCATCTTCCGCTGGGCCCCCGGCTGCTTTTGAGAGTACTACAACCAGGATTCAAACTCCTGGAAGTAATGAAGCAGTGGTACAACCGGCTCTTACCAAAGTGCATCTGTTGGAGGCAGCTGTTACTTTGGCCAGACACAACATAACCTAGTCAAACACCAAAACCCAAGCTGGCATTCGGGAAAAAGGAAACATCACCCGCTTCACTCAACCTGTGTCCAAGCCAGCACATGTGCACACACACACTTCGCCTGCCAGTACTGAATGCGTCGTGCAATAGGCGTTAAACACACATAAACACGTCTCTTCTGTCAGATGTCCGTCTCCGTGGCTTCTCATTTCCCTCCCTGGTTCATCTCACATCGTTCTCCCCCACATTCTCCCAGTCCCTCCCTGCTCAGTCCTCAGTGGGGACTGTCAGTCGCCATGTTGAGGCACGGTGTTGCCTGTCGCCCTGAACACTTCGTAATTAGGCTTCCTCCTCCCGACTCCAAGCAGGGCGCTACGGTGACAAAAGACGGCGATGGCGGCTGGTTTGGAGGGCGGCTCCTCTACACTCCACCGCCACGCCGTAGTTATAAACAGTCTGACGGGATGATTAATGAGTGAGGCCGTCCAGCTAAGGACCTAGACAATGGCTGCCCGTGCAGCGGCCTGAGGGGGAAAAAAGAGCTCACAAAAAGCCAACAAGACAAGCCTTGTCCAGGGATAGAACCGGATATAAAGGAGGAGGTGAAGGGATAATGACAGTGAGCAGGGTAGGCGAAATAAAAAAAAGTGACAGTTTCTGAAGACTTTATTTAACCCCGGAGCACTTTTGGGTGGGTTTCTCATTACCATTTTGACACGGTCAGATGAATACAAAGGTCAGGAAGGTTGGGTATGGGAAAGAAAGAGGGAGGGAAAGGTGGGTGACTGAGAGAACCACATTCTCCTATGACACTGCAAGACAGGAGAGAGGTTTTAGACGGGGGAGGGTCATGACAAGTGCCCAAAGGACCCCTGGGTAATTCCACAGCACAATTCGCCATGTGAGTTATCCCAAAAACAAACTTCCATTGGAGGGTTATTTTGTGGCTAAACAAGGCCATAGACAGATATAAGACGTGTGTTCAGATCGGTGGGGCCAGAAAACATCCTTTGGATCATCCCGACATCGCATCTCCGTCAGGTGGATGGGGTGAGTACAAGCTAACTGTGATGCTATTGGCAGTATGCAGGCTGGTCCTGGGTAACTGTTATGTTGAGCACGGTGTGTAAAAAAGCTAAATGACCAGGTGACAAGTCATGGTGGACACATTTTCCCATATTCAGCTCTACCAAAGGGTTGCTGCCAAAAGACATGGTTGAAATGAACCAAAAGACAAAAACCTTCTCGATAACAGTATATCCCTGGGCCCGGTTAGACATGAAACAATACAAAACTATTAAAACATGGCGGTAACACAACAACTTTTTTTTTAAAAACAACTTAAATGTTCCACAAGCGAAATGCTGAAAGAGTGCAATTCACCCCCCCCATCGGTAAACAATTACGTGGTATAGTTTGATGATGCAGCTAGATGCTCGGAAGCACGTTCGCTCCCATCTGACAGACCCTCCTCCTTCCCCACTGGTTGTTCCTCCTCTCAGGGCATCACAACAGGTCCTTTAATGCAGCTGACAGGGGGGTTATTTTCTCCCATATGTGTTTTCTCTCCAATTACCCGATGGCGGGCAGGGCTGTACGCGGCAAAGGGCCGGGGCTCCAGAACATTCCTAAGTCGCCGCCTGTCTATTCACCCTGTTTGACTAGTCCTTCCTTCCCCAACCCATCTCCCTCCCTGTCTCGAGGAGCCCCGGCACTATACTTCCATCTCCCTGCCTGGGGAGGAGAGGACCCTGTCATTTGGCTGTCACTGCTGTCCTTGGGTCCAAAGTGTTGTTTAACACCTGACAAACATCACCACCCGTGACAATTCCAGCTGTGATTTGGAGGTAGGGAAGAAACAATCACCAGAGCACTATTCACCATTTTCCAAGTTTGCCCTCAAGCACGATGTCTGACAAGCACCCATACGATACACAGTATCAACAGGAGGTCTGTTTGCCAAGGGCTGGAACTCCCTGAATGCCAACTGTGCACAGGAACCATGCAGGATGGTTCACTACCCAGGTTAAGAGACCTGTTTGCTGGGTAAATCCTTTAGTGGCTGTATGTCCTGTGGTGGACGCTGGACTCATTGAACTATGGTCTCCAGTATGCTGCCACACTATGTTGACATAGCTACTCCTAGCAATCGACTGCTCCATTTGTACACCTTAAAATGAAATGCAACACCGATACTACCAGTCTGATCCCTTATTGGCAAAGGTTACAGTTACATTACAGTTAAATGTCTCACCCAAAACCTACAAAAGCAACCATCGACAGAGACAAACAATATCTCAAACTGTAACTACTAAACACCACACTAAAAACCCTTTGAGAAATGCCAAACAATCTCCGTTTAACAGATGATGCAGTACACAAAGATCTGTCTTCCTCAAAATGCATAATTACTCTAATTTACTTGAATCCTGATGGTTGCTTACAGCGATCAACACAGATCAAAGCCCGAGTAAAATGATAGCAGGGGACTGGTGTCTCCAACATCCACCATACAAACACACCAAATCAATAGAGCCCCAGCATTTGTAAGTATAGCTTTAAGCAAACTTACAAACATAGGCAACGGCTTCAATTGAACCCCATTGATACCACAATGAAAAATGCATGATTTCACAGAGAAAAGCTCTTTTATCTGCAACTGGAGATCAATAGCGTGAAGGGTTATGAAATCAAAGTTGTTTTGTTCGCATTTGCAGTTACGAAAGTTCAGAAGGAACATCTGAGCTCAATATAGGAGAACAAAGCACGCTAAACAAATGGAAAAGCTAGGAGGTGAAGTTGAGTGGGTTCTTAAACTTTCTTGTTCACATCCGGCAACACAATGTCAAACAGTAATATGGCACATGATATGCTGAGTCCAATTCAGTTACCCTGATGTGCTCAACACAAGGACGGGGGCTCAAATTGTGTTACTCTTCTTGGGTGATCTACATCAAAACAATGTGTAATTTTTGTCATTACACCGCACTGCTTATTTCAATGGCTCAGCAACCAAGTTGTTCCCAAATTGGCTGTCAAAACAGATAAAGGCAGCTCTAGTCCAACCAACCAGACAGAAATGTGACCGGTAGGGGAAATAATAGATAGAAAAGAAGCTAATGTAGACAAAGAGGTCTTACAAACCAGTCTACTACTTCATAATGCATAGTCATACTATGTATGTCTAATGCAACCATCAAGAGATGATTCATTTTATGAATTATTAAAAGGCAATTATTAGGCAGAATACTGAATAATTAATTCAGTGCTTTTAAATCCATTATTATAATAACAGTGGTCAGCTAGTAAAAAACTGAGGCAGTGTATTCATGGACATTCCATGTCATCGTTGCCATGGTCACTAACATTGTATAGACGCGTATTGATGATCAGACGTTGAAGAGGGCTAATGACTTTTAACAGGGGCTGATTACCATTCAGTCTAAATGTCACTAAAGGGGCTTGGATATACTGTGGTAGGCTATTATTTAGTAGAAAACAACTTCTTCAAATGCACATTGGCACTATCAAAGTCAGTCAAAAATAGCTAGTGATGCTACTGTTAGCAGGCAAAAATTCAGTGGACTCCCTTCAACATTAACTTGTTGGTTAATTTTATTTTGCATCTAAAATAAATTGTGTGACATTGAAAAGATGACAACAGGTCTTCTTTAGCGATGGTACAGTGTTTTCAAACATTATTAATTCCCTTTAGACCAAAACACCATCTCCCATTGAGGATGCATTGACTAGAATGAATATGATGAAACGCGCGGTCCATGGAAACAAATCTAAACGAAGCAGCTAGATGCAGATTTTCTAGTTACTCAGAAAAACGTTCATTTGTGTAAATCTGTTGCCAGGCTTGAAGAGAGAGAGAGAGATCATTGTTGCGTAAAGGCTATCCACAGCCCAAGCCATCATCAACAAAACTGGACGGAACGGGACACCGCTCTGTGAAAGAGCCAATGATTCAGCGGAGGAATATAACAGGAGAGAAAAGAAGCAGAGAGAGAAAAAACACAAAAAAGAGTGCCAAAAAAAGAGAGAAAAATAGAAGAGAAGTGTAGGTAAAGACACGCTGCCTTAACAAGTGCCGGTGTAATTTACAGTGTAAACCGTTGTAATCTACAGTGTAAACCGGTGTAATCTACAGTGTAAACCGGTGTAATCTACAGTGTAAGCAAGGCAGACAGAGGCGGCGACTTTCTATCTCGTACAGAAAAGACGTCGAAATTATAAGCAGCTGACAAAGTCTACTCCGGGGCCCCGGGCCGAAGCTCATCAATCACAGTCAGCGTGTCAGCAGGTAACTGACGCAGCCCCTAAAGGCACCATGGTAACCCTCTTCAGTTGAAGGGTGTGTGTGTGTGTGCGTGGGCGAAGTTTCCGTCAGTAAGTGGTTTGTGAGAAGCTGGTCCGTACTTAACAGGCCCCGTTAGAAGAACAACGCTAACAGAAGCAACGGTCGGACCAAGATGGAGGACGTTTCTCCTGGCAGTCAAGGTTTGAGCACTTCGTCCAATTTGCTGATGTGCTCAAACGAGAACCCGCAATGAGAAAGAGGGAGCTCCGTGAAGGCTGTGGTCGACCACCCAGTATCTAATACTTCATTAGGAGCAGCAGACCTCCTACCTTTAACTTGTCCCTTCATCCGTCTCCCTCTCTTCCCTCTAGTCTGGCTGGGCAGGGAGGTCGCGGGTCAGGCCGACACGTGGAGAAGAGGGATGGATATCAAATGAAATGCGCGCGGAGTGAGAGAGAAATGTAATTCTGTCTTTCCTGGCCTGTCGAGCGTAGCGCGGAAAAAGGGGAAACGGCACTCCTGCAACCCGCCAGTGGCTCCAAACCTCTACCCTCAGACTTCGTGGGAGGTCAGACCCAGCCAAGGTTGCCCCTCACCAGCCTGACCACAACCCTGCCCTGGCAGCGGAGCCGGACACATGGACGGACGCCACAACCCATGATCCCGCGGCTATAGGTCCTTCTGAGGTCAGGCTCGGAAGAAGTAGTCCACCGTCAGACAACCGGAAAGGCCCGGAAAGACAGAAAAGCAGGCAGACAAAAAGACAGACAGACAGGCCAACACACGCTCCGTCTGTCAAGAGATGGGCCCCCAGGAACCCGTGTGTTAGAGAGCAGCAGAAAAAAGTGATTAGAAAAAGATCAACCTGACCATAGAGGAATGCTTTTGTACCAAGCAGAGAAGGCTCCAGTTGTCATAGCAATAAAAACACACAAACCAGGCCAGAGAATTATTACCAGGAATGGACACTTCCTGTGTATGCTGAACATGGAGTGTTATTGAACAGGAACTGAGCCCCACAGAACCTCATGCTGACACATCAATCATTTAAATGTATGTTGTACTGCTCTTTTTACATCAGCAGTTGCTCACAAATTGCTTAAGTAGATACCCTGCCGAAACCCCCCAGCGATTAAGCAATAAGACTATGAAACACAGCAGCTAGAATAATACTACCTATTAAGGCAGGAATCACATCAAACACATCAACTTCAATGACCATATCAAGATGTATTACAACTTTACTAACCTGAAGAAACAATAATTTCTCTAAATCAGGGGTTTATCAATCACACACACATTCTAGGCAGTATACCACACACAGACCTTAACAACGCCTTTTTTCACTTAATGCAGAGTATCTTTCCAATAAATATCGTAATTACAGACGTCTGAAGGGATGTCAGCGTGATTACAAGATACAAAGGGTCTGATTTAAATTTTGTACCCACTCATACCGCAATTACAGTCATTCCACGAGACAAGTCTGCCGTCGTACAGTTAACATGTATTCATTTCTAATTAAAAACGTAATGGCTGTGTAACGATGAAGGTAAAGATGACGTGGTTTTTGTTCCTGTTTTGAAACATCTGGTAATTTGAGGTGTGTAAATACTAATCTATAACACGCACTTTACACAAAGCACTTATAAACGTATTATCCTAACAGACACTTTTGGGAGCCTCCATTACATAAGCAACATGTAGGTGTGTTTGAGCCTATGTGTGTGTGTGTGTGTCCTCCATCTCAAGAACAACACTGCTTTTCGAGATCCGTGGAATCCTAATCATTAAGTATAAATCAAGACTGTTATTGTATATCATAATACCTAACATTTGTTCCGGCAAACAGCCGAGATCAGATAGAATGAACACAGAGTATTGATCTGATCTCGTCTCTGATGTTCAGGGAAGTTCAGGGAAGAAGGAGAAAGGCGGCCATTTTGACTCTCTGTTTCCCCACAGGGAGGTAAAACAACAACAGCTCATCTTCCTCTTGACACCAAAGAGAAGGAGGCCTGTCATGTTCCGTGTGATGAGCTGAAAGAGTCGGGCCCGGCCTGAAGCAGTGGGATATACCTTCCCTCCTGAAACAACCCCCAAAAAACAAACAGTTCCATCCCACAGAGAAGGAGACAGGAGAGAGACTAGAGGAAGGGGCAGGCAGGTGTCAGTGACGGATGATATGTGACGGAGGCCATCTGAAGAGATGGGGAAGAAGAGGGGCAGATGGAGAAACACAGTCAGTGTTCAACAGGGAGATGTACAGTATGCGCTTGGTGAAAAGCCATGGCAGACTCTGCCTTACTGTTGGATGCTATTCTTAGATGAATATTGTAATATAGTCTGTATTAGCAGGCCTCATCCTGTTTGTGCCGTAACGTCAACTCATTGCTATCCATTGTCATTTGGCTGGGAAATGACAGCAGTGACAGGGCCCAAACACATGTGTGCGTGCGTTGGTGAAGGATTTAGGGTGTCAGCAATCCTATTGTCTGGGGAAAGGGGAGGAACGTTTTTTTCAGTGAGCCTGGAAGGAAGATTTCGGGAATGTTGATAAGAGCAACTCTCGGTGAGAAACCAAAGAAGTCTAACAGGATGTGACCTGAGCAGCGAATCCCCTTACAGAACTGCCTAATGCGTGCGTGTGTGTGTGTGTGCGTGTGCTTACGACCCAGCGTGTTTGAGTTCACCTACCTTACAGTACTACGTGTGTGTGTGTGTGTAACAGAATATCCCCTTACAGGAAAAAAGGACCTGTCTGTCTGTCAGTGAGGTCGCCCTACTTCTCAGGTTCCCCATTAACACGTCTGCAGGTGGACGGTGCCAGTTGGCGTACTAACAACACTTAGCCGGCACCCCACGTCACACCACCATGGGTCCTGGTGGAAGGTGCCCTACATAGGAATCAGGGTGCCGTGTGATGCCCATTGTGCCTCGATGGTCCGCCTACGTGACACTCAGATATCAGGTGATCCACAGCACTCTGCTCTCTGTCACATGACCTTCCTCAAAGAGAAACAAAGAAGAAACAAAGAAGACGCAGAAAGAAAAATAGGTCCAGTGTTGTTTCCGTGGTTATCAGACACTTGCCGTCGGAGCTTGTTTTCGACAGAAGAGGAGAGAAAGGGAATATACCAGTCTAGGCCAGTCTACCAATGACTTGATATTCAACCCGAACATTTGAGAAACATTTAAGGACCATTTAAAACAGTACATTCTCAGCACATTCCCTCCTTTTAAAGAGACCACCGGCCCTCTGCCCCTCTGCCCCTCCGCCCCGGTACCTCTCACTCCAGAACCGATCCGGGCCCACTAACGTCACTGAGGACAGATGAATACCGTGTGAGTGTCACTTAACCTCCACGACCTCCGTCTGTCCTGCAGTGCCGGCCTGGATGGCAAAAGACTACCACCCTCTTCCTCCAGTTGATGCGGGTAAAACTTTTGTTTGCTTTCTTTCTCTCTCTCTCCCTCCATATTTTGTCTTTCCTTTCTATACAATTTGTGCTCCACTCCACCCTTATTCTTTCTCCCACCTCTTTCACAGACTGAACACGGCCAAGCCCAATAGACCACTCGTGCTGGAGAAAAAAGGAGAACGAGATAGACAGAGAGAGAGAGAGATAGAAAGCGAGAGTGAGGAGGATCAGTGGCTATTGAGTGTGTGAAAAAGAATGTAGAACTGGGGGGGTGAGTCTGGTTCAGGGGTTCTGGAGAGTGTGAGAGGGTGAGCCACTAATGAGTGATATTCTCAGTGTGAAGTGTGAGCCTGTGAGATTTTGAAGGCCCTCCAACTCAGGGCTGAATTGCAGGAACCTGGCTACTTTAGAAGTCATTCAACATGGACCAACAAAATGAGGGGCATTGTACAGCGCTAAGTGGCCTAATCACGTAACATAGGTGAGAGGGGGGAAAAAAATACAATAAACCCAAATCACAAACAGAACTCTGTTGGCCAGATTTACTTATCGTGATTAATGCAGAGAAAGGGTGAGAGATTGAATATAACGATCGCAAGCAAGACATTTTCTCCAAATCATGGCTGACCTAGTTCAGCTAAACTACGTTTTTAATTTTCAGCCCCTGGCGGCCTAGAATGTAATTGTGTTTATTTGAATTGACTTTTTTTCATGCAATGGTGATTGCTAGTTTTCCAGGGCTATGTTACAAAAATCAGGAAACACATTCTCATTTATACATAAATATGTATGTACAAATATGTACATGTCGACAATACAGTCATAAACGTCATTAATAAATCTATAGAGGACTGGGGTCAAAGAAACCGGGTGTAATTGTAGATTTATGGGATGTCAGTCACAACATCAAGCCTGATAATCTAGACCCTTAATGTACCCACTAAGACTGGTTAACCCCTGAAAGCCCACATTTTTGTCTCTCGGGTGAAAAAGTCAAAAAGCAGATCTGGAATCCTAGTCTGTCACCTCCTAAGGGTCCTACCTCTCCTCACTTCCACCCTCATGGCCCTAACACTCCTCACCTCCCCACTCAGAGCCCTCACTATCTTCACTTCCTCTTCAGAGCCCTAACTCTCCTCACTTCCCCCCTCAGGGCCCTAACTCTCCTCACCTCCCCACTCAGAGCCCTAACTCTCCTCACCTCCCCCCTCAGAGCCCTAACTCCTCTCACTTCACCCTCATGGCCCTAACTCTCCTCACTTCCACCCTCATGGCCCTTACTCTCCTCACTTCACCCTCATGGCCCTAACTCTCCTCACTTCCACCCTCATGGCCCTTACTCTCCTCACTTCACCCTCATGGCCCTAACTCTCCTCACTTCCACCCTCATGGCCCTTACTCTCCTCACTTCCACCCTCAGAGCCCTAACTCTCCTCACTTCCACCCTAAGAGCCCTAACTCTCCTCACCTCCCCCCTCAGAGCCCTAACTCTCCTCACTTCCCCACTCATGGCCCTAAATCTCCTCACTTCCACCCTCAGAGCCCTAACTCTCCTCACTTCCCCACTCATGGCCCTAACTCTCCTCACTTCCCCCCTCATTGTCAGGGTTCCACCCTAGCCTGACGGTTTTCGCCTCGTTTCCACCCCCTGGTGGCCGTTGGGCGCCAGTGCCGATCAACGTCACAATCACACCCAGTCACCAATCACTCACTACGGCCCGCACCTGTCCCTCATCAGTCAAATCACGGTTCCTACATAGGTTCCCTGTTCCCATTCCCCTGTGTCAGTACAAACAC